>JAECUM010002447.1:0-130751 GCA_016617855.1 Megalonaias nervosa
GGGAAGTATAACAAATGTTAATTAGTACAACAAACATTTTTATAAAACATCATATATTTAGACTGAACATCAAAGAGATTGCCTGATGCAGAACAGAATGTAAATTACTGTATATGTAGATGGTAACATGTACATATACATGTAAAGGTGTGAAATTGGTACCTGATGTTCTTGGGATTGTACTGTAGGAGTGGATCTCCATATTGTTTAGTGTGTCATCTTGCAGGATGAATACAATAAACTAAGAAAGATTGCAATAAAATCCACGAGAAATTATCCACTAGTTTGAGTGGACATCCACCATTAACAGTGGACATCCACCACCAGATGTGGACACTTATTTACTTGCCTCTTGTGTTGATGGCATTTAGTGGGCAATCCAAAAGTTGTGATGTGTGTACTGTATATCTGATGGGGACCAGTTCAGGATCATGTTCTGTTGACTTTTGATTCACCAATCAAATTAAAGCATTTATATGTTTGAAAGTAAAAACCTTTATTCAGACCATGTTGTTACTAACAATAACTGTCCCAAATACAAAATGTAAAACTTAATCTGATAGGCTGCTAAAAGTAAGTGGAACAGGAATTCCAAAGGTCTCCAGAACATGAACTTCCTATCAATATCTATCAAATCTCCGATATGTGGGAAATATGGATTTTAATTAAATTGAAATGGTTTCTCAAAAACTGTTGAACAAAACATTAGCAGATTTCACAGAATGCATCTTTGTATGGAACAAAACATTAGCAGATTTCACAGAATGCATCTTTGTATGGGTCCTTTCAAGTTTGCATGAAAAATGAATCTTATCTGCCATCCAATAATGCTGTCATAATTTTTAATAAAACAAGCTTTTAAATGTCAGAAAGCATCATTTTTGGCCGACTACCCTGGCATTTGGGTTTGAAGAAATTTTCAACAAAGTGAGCAATCACAGGCCCACTTGGACCTCATTTTCAACAGTGAAACTGAGAAGTGCATACAACTTTTCTTGTGACTTTTTATCATTATTGAAATGTTATATGTTTGCATGGTGATTATGTATAACTGCAGAATTGTGTCTACATTGTTGAATAAACAGAGGTCATTTCATTGAATTGTGACTATCAGATTGCTTGATACAACTTATTTCTTTTATGTTACATTCATTTATAATGAATTTTGTCTGCTGTTCATAGTCCTTAATACAACCTTATATTTCTTTATTGCAGTCATATGGAATGAATGACACCATTGGCTGCTTTTTAGATCTTCAGAAAAGTGAAATCAAATGGTCCAAAAATGGTAATGACTTGTGCTTTAAAAGGTTTCATATTTGTGTTTTGATGATATAACTATCTGACCAGCTTAAAAGGCATATTCTGTTAGTCATGCTCTGTCCCAAACAGCAGTGTCCATGTCCACTGAACAAATTGCAGAAGCGACAAATAGGTATACTTTTTTGGCAGTGACACAAGTATGGGCATCTGCAGTAAAGTTAATATTGTGTGCTAATAATTTTGAAAATAATATATGCTCTACATTAGTTGCTGTATTTAACTGAAACTTAATTACATGAATTTTATAACATGATATAATAGGACTCCTGTTCTGCCTGCAGTAGCAGAAATCTATGTCAAATACATCCAAACACCTGAACCCTTGTCAAAAGAGTCCAAACAGGCACATTCCAGAGGTGACTATTAAAACAGAGTTGATGTACAGGTAAAATGGCAAATTTTGTGCCTTCAGGATAAGAATTGCATCTCTGACTAACACCTGTGAGCTGTAGTTGACAAGTTATTTAGGTGTTGGACTCAGAAGGGTGCAGGTTCAAGTCCCACCATTGGATCAGCTTGGATTAACTATCATTGTGTGTCATTTGGCAAGGGCACGTGACTTGCTGTGGCATGGTATAATGTTGATAACAGTGATAACATTCCTGTGGTGACAGCATGATCATCAGTGATTTCATTCCCGTGGTGAAAGCATGATCATTAGTGATTTCATTCCTGTGGTGACACTTTTATCATCAGTACTAACATTCTGTTAGTTTCTTGTCTGCCCATTTTATGACATTGTTTGTCCATGTGTTAACATTTGATTGTGTGGTCCATAACTTTTTAACTGTTGGTGAGAATTTCATGGAACTGTGTGCAAGGATGTATAATGACTAGCTCTTTAGCCACATGCCATAGACATGACCCTGCCTCATTGTCAAAGTCAAGGTCATGACAGGAAATTGGAAGTCTTTGATTTGTATCTTTGTCCAATTGTAACTTTTGAACCGCTGACTATATTCTAATGAAACTTTAGCCATTGACCATATGTTGCATACTACAGACATTCCCCCATCTCAAGGTGAAGATCATTATTAGGGAAAATATAACTCTGACTTGTATTCTTGTTCAGAGTAAATTTTTGAACCATTAAAGATATTTTAATGAAATTTTATCTTGTTATATATTATGATTTGACAATGTAAAATATAGTCATTTCTCCTTCACAGCAAGAAAATATATAAACCTTTATTGATATATAGATTTAGCTTTAGAACCAAAAGAAAATACTTTAACGAAACTTTAGCCTGTTATATATTTTCATTTGATTGTGTCTCGTGTTAATAGTCATATTTCATGCATCGGTGTCAAGGTCAGAACAGAACATTTCTTGTCCAGGGTGTTAGGTTTTAATCCCTCACATATATCTATGAAACTTGACCCATGTCCAGATCTTATCATACAGTAGTCAGGGCCCTTGCTCCGATGTCAAAGTCATTAGTAGGGAAAGGGTTCACAGTTTGATTGTATCCAGTTGGATAACATGGTGGGAGATAATAGCATGGTTTGTTGGTGGAGCACCACCACATTCCATGGAACACTTTTATAAATTCTAAAATGGTTTTAAAACAGACTCTTGCTTGGATTCTGTGGAGTCTGACATGTTTTTCTAAATGAGACATGTTTTGCTAAATGAGACATGTTTTGCAAAACAAGACAGTCAAAATTAAAAGTTGTCCTTATGTTGTAACCAGTGCAGCTTTATGCATTGGTCTCAAAAGTATGTGGGGTAAATTGTGAGCTATCTCTTTGCAATGCCGTGCCATAAAAGTGTTGTGTACTTTTGACTGGTACTTGTCAGCAATGTACAGCAGTGGGGATGTAGCATTATTATTATAGGGCATGCCTTACATTAAAGATATTTATAAATGTTGACTTTATAATACGCCAAGAATTACAATAGTGTGAGTTAAATTAATCAGCTATTTCTAAAGTAAAATTCACTTAATAGAATGGGAACCATGTCATACCAGAATTCTGTCAGGGTTATTGTTATATTGGGTGGGGGCTTTATTGTGAGGGGTCACTTCAAGTTTTGTCAGGATTATTGTTAGGGGTCACTTCAAGTTCTGTCAGGGTTATTGTGAGGGGTCACTTTAAGTTCTGTCAGGGCTATTGTGAGGGGTCACTTCAAGTTTTGTCAGGATTATTACTATACTGGGGGCTTTATTGTGAGGAGACTCTCCAAGTCCAAATTTTGAGGGACTGCTGAGTCATATCAGGGTTACTGTTTTACCAGGGGGTGGGGGGTGGTTTGATTGTGAGGGGTCACTGTCAGCTAAATTAAGGTTATTGTTATGCTGGAAGGGAGCTTTATTGTCATTGGGATCCACTGTAATTTGACTAACAGTTAATTTGAGACAGGTTGCACATATGTACAGTATATGCTTGTTTATAAATCATTACTGCATACAGCATAGACCTAGATCTGCCATCACATAATGCACTAGCTGATCAGGGTCTGTGCAGTTTGTTTGGATGAATCAGTAGATCAGTAAAAACAAACAATATAGACCCTAATATTTCAGCACATTTTGCAAGGGCAGTTCAATATCAATTTGTAGATGAGCTTGGCTTATAAATGAGTATATTTGGCAGGTGTTGACAACCTAGGGCATGCTTGCCAAATGTGGTATGCCAGACTCGTTGGAAAGGCACAGCAGTTCTTAAAGGTTTCTGATGCCTCATATATGGTATATTCTTTTAGTGCCATTGCCGATCTAGAGAGAATATGATAGATAAGGTTATCAATTTAAGTTGGTTTTATTTTTGCAATCTTAACCTTGAGACGGCTAAAGCACTTAATCTACACAACCACAAAAAATACCTGTTATATAGTGATGTTTGTATCATGGCATTTATTAATATTCATCCATTTCAATGAAAATTTGATCAATATTAGCAGCTTATGAAAAAAATGTTATCCTATTTCATGAGTGTTGGTTTTATTTAATTGTTTGAATAACGTAATGCAGTTATATGCAATATAAGTCACATTATTATTGTAAGGTTATGAATAATTAAGATTTTACATGTGTGTAAAGAAAATCCCATGATCCTTTGATTTTAGGTGTTGATCTGGGAAAAGCCTATGATATTCCTGGACATTTGAGAACTGAGAAGTTCTTTGCTGCTTTGGTCCTCAAGGTAATCCAAGATACATAATTCTTTATGTGTTGGTAAGGTTTATTAAAAGTCTGTTTATCATATATATGCAATAACAGGCCCATTCTTGATGATAAGTTCTCTCCCTATATTTACAGAATTGTTGTTATGGTTTTCTATGTCTTTTAAAATAAGCCCCCCACCCTTCTTGTTTGCAAATTTGTAAGACTGGTGCCCTGGTCATATCACAGGAGAAATACTGTATATACATGTTGAATTTTGCTCATTTATTTTGGGTCCCTGTGCATGTGCTATAACAAGATGCTAAACATCACTTGTTTTAATGAATTGTTCTGTTTAAAGGAGTAATCCTTGTGTAAAATGTCATTTGGGATATGAAGGGACTTTAATGTATTTCGCTGTCAAAAACATTCAATGATCACATAATGGTAGGGAAATAAACATCCCTACCTTCTGAATCTAGTAATCCTTGTAAGATGACAATTCAGTCTTTTCAATCTTTATAACATGTAGCTGAAGGAAAAACAAATGTATTAATTGCCACTCTTGCCATCACTAGGTGGCTACCCATCAGTCAGATGTTTATCAGTTTAAGCTTTGCTTAATCCAGATCATAACTGCTTTCCCTCCTGTAATCCAGGATTATCTTTATTGGTTTTCAACCATTTCTTTAAAGAATTTGTATAGTATTATCTAAAAAGGTATTTGCTACATGTTGCAATAATTAACTTGGTGAAATTTTTCACATTTGTGGCTTCAGTATTCTGTCCTTGTACTCCAAGATAGTATAATTGGTGCTTGCAGTTGGTTGTTACTCACAGACACTGCTTCTATTTTTCACAGTAACAAGTGTTGATTATTTGAACAGGTCAGTAGTTTTGAGTTGTTTTTTTTGAGAAATTTTTTTTTCTGTGTTGAACAGTGACGACAAGGTACATGAAGTGCTAGAGGCTTAAGACAAGACATGTCTGGCATGTACTAACAGTGGTTGTACCTTGTGGTCAAAGGAACTCCATTGCTGTGAGGACAAATCTAAAGAGCAAGGAGAGATGTGGGCAGCACTCAACAGTGTGATGTACTGAACCTACATCCTAAGATGTCATCACTTGCAGATGTAATGGAGAATGCTATGATGATCCCCCCTATCCTATCAAAGATGATGTGGATGATGCCAACAGCAAACATAACATCTGAACAGTTAGAAATAGAGGAGCAAGGGGTAGCAGAGATGCCAGCCTCGCATTTTTCCATATTTTGCTAGAAGCACAGATACATTTAATGGTTCACAAAGTGATGATGCAGTTGTTGGCCTCAGATAATATTTTTTTGTCGCTTCATTTGTCGCATGACTCCAGTGATGGTTTGGAGCTAACATGTCATTTTTAGACAGCCCAGTGGGCATAAAATCCCCACCCCCCAACATGTTTTGAGTAAAGCCTTTGGGCCTGTAAATCCAGGTGCATCAGGTATATGTTTAATTTCAGTGATTGATATGGTCTTTGGTATGCTGCTGCTCTGGCTATTAACCAGCCCATCCAACTGGCCAGCCAGTTGAACTGGGTGATGACTGACCAGATCGCCATTAGTTTGGAGCTGGCCAGCCAGATGAACTGGGTGATGACTGACCAGGTCGCCATTAGTTTGGCGAGCCATGGCAAATACATACTGTATGTTCCATAGTATGAAGAATTATACGGGGATCCAGTTTAGCCAATCTATCCATTTCACTGCATGTTCTACTCATGTGGTGCCTGAGCAGACCTTCCAGCCAACCTCAGTGCCGACCATCCATCACACTTCCTGGCTGGCAAGATAAGCTGTAGCACTTGCCTGACCATTTTTTAATGGCTTTATGATGGCACCACCTTGTCCATGTTGCTGGGTACTCTTTAAGGGGACATGGATGCTTTACCAGAGAAGGAGGATCACCACAGTGAGTGTAGAAATAACATCTATGACTTTCCTTATCGGGGGCCCCAAGTGGCCGAGTGGTCTAAAGCACTCTCCGTTACGGATCACTGCCATCTCACCTCTGTCTGCGTGGGTTCGAGTCTAAGATTCGGCGAATGTGGATATGTGAGAAAGCTTGCCAGTAGCTTCTCGTGGGTCTGTGGTTCTTTCCATGGATTTCCCGGTTTCTTCCTCCACCATTAATACTGGCCGCCATGTATAGCCTATGGTGTGCTGAAAAATGGCATTAAGCCCCACAACAATAACAACTTTCCTTATCTGATTTCACTAGTTTCAAAGTGGTTATGGAAAAAATTTATTAGATTTTGCCAATTTCAAAGTGTACATTATTGCCATCTACAAGCCAACTTGAGGTGAAGGCTTTGGTAGACTGGAAGATGAAGGTGATCACCAATTGTTCCATCTGCTACTGCAGTAGTCAAAGATAAATGAGATCACAGACCAGCAGTTGGAAAAGATCCAGAACCCAGGTAATTCCAAGGCTTTCTCTTTTGAAAGCCAGTTAGCATTGTCTTTCTGATCACACTGGTATTGGACAAGAATTTGACAAAATTATAATGGCAGTTAAAATGACAACCCAGCAGTTTTACAAGATGGATAGGAATGTGTTCCAGGCCACTTGTAAATTAGTGCATAACTTCATGTATGCGAGACTTGCATCAATAGTGATTTGAATTGTTGAAAATTTTGGCATGGACCTTGCATGGGAATCCACGGCAAAGATTGCCAGGGTTGTCAACAGGGCCATGCACCATACGGTATCTAATGCCTGGTTGGTTTCTGCTTATTTTGATATAGTGTGAAGAGAAACCTGTCTCCATTTAGCTGTACTGAAGCTGTATCATTTTCTTGGCTCTCTTTTCAGTATAATATTTCTAACAGGAAAAAGGCAGCACAAGAACTGCCTCTTCAGGTTGTCTTGAGGCTGGCACATGCCTTCAATCTGATACAGTTACAACTGCAATAGAGGGATGATTAGAAGAAAGAAGATATAAGGTTGAATACAACAGTAGCAGTTTTCAGTTTTGATCTCAGTTTAATTTCATGCAGCAACAGACCCCTCAGTTCAGAAGGCAGTTTCATAAAGGGATAGGAAGCAGAGTTTCTTGTTCACTAAGCCTCCCAACAACCACCAATAACTTTCCATCCTGACTACCTGCAGACAGCCTACCAGTTGGAGCTAGACACCTTAATTTCTGGCAGTCTTAGATTGATGTAGTTCCTCAAAATGAAGGGGTGCTGCAAGTTATTTTGGACATGCTAAGGATTTTATTTATCAAGTTCCCAACTGTTTTGTCTTCCCTTTCCATAATGGATATACCATCTGATCTGAGAGAGGTGGGAATTTTGCAGAAGGAGATCTGGTCATTATAAAACAAATAGTGGAGTGAGTTTGCAGACCAAACACCCAGGATTTCTTTACAGTGTTTGTAGTTTGCAAAGCCAATAGGAAGTTCAATCCAGTTATAGACCTCATCTGGCCCAGCAGATATGTAGCTGATCCAAGGTTTCGAATGGAGATGGCACATTCATTCAGGATTTCATAAAATGGGGGGAATTTTTGGCCAGTTTAGACTTGACCAACACATATATGCAGCCAGCATTGTGCAAGCTCCTTCATTTCAGGTTCCAAGTATGATTAACCAATTGTGCACATGCACACTCCAGTTTTGTCTCAGCATCCATCCATGGATGGTCATGAAGGTCATCAACTGTGTCTGCTTAACATCATCAACAGCACTTGGAAGTATCTTCTGCGACATCACTCAAAAACTTGTGCAAAGTGCATCATTGGAGCAGGGCAGAAACAATCTTTCCTTTTGATATGGTTAGGGTTCTAGTGAACTGGAACTAATCATTCCATCTCAATCTGGGCATATAATTTTTTTTCCAGTCTCAACCATTTTTGCCTCCTTCATGTACGTGTTGTGCAGATTATTGAGCTTTTAGAATCAGTTGATTTAAGTAAGAAGTTTCTGTAATTCCTTATTCTGTTTGATGGTGCAGTGGAATTTATTCTTCTCAACTGCCTTTTCATGCACTCATTGTAGATGGCCCAGTGACATGCCTTTTCCAGTTGATTTAATTAATGAATTATGATCTTGACTAAATTTGTATCATTCCTGCATCAGTGGCACAACACACAGTGGCTCACAGCAGGAATTCCTCAGGAAAATTCCCACCTGGAAGTTGTGATTTGCTCAGTATGAAAGCTAATTTATTACCAGTCTTCACCATGGACAGTGGAAAGGGAGGATGCAGAAGAGTTACTTCTTCACATAAACTTTCAAGAAATGAAAGCTGTGGTAAAAACATTTCATTTTTGGAAGAATTGACTTCATGGAAAGACAGTTCTCATCATGTTGTACAGTTCAGTTGGTGGTGGCTTATCTCTTCAAGTGGGATGGGGTGGGTGAGATGGGGAACAAATCACATGACCTGTGTGTTCTGTTCTGGAACTTTATTCACTGGTGCACCCAACTGAAGATAGCAGTCAGGCATATTCCCAGCAGGGATTATGTCCTGCCTGACACACTGTTGAGAAGAGGCCAGATTCTTCACACTGAGTGGTCTGTACAACCTTCGGTCTTTCATTGGATTCATATACTTTGGGGAGGTCCAGTGATAGACCTTGATGTAAGGAGGTGGAATTGGAAACATTGCCAGAAGTTTGGGTTGTCGATGCATTTCAGTCAGTTGGTTTTGTGTTTGTGTGTGTGGAGGGGGGGGGGGCCTACACTTATCCCCAAGGTTCCAGTACTGAAGATAATACAGAAAAAATAAGGGTCAGAAATTCAAGTTGCATGCTCTTTCAGTGGACCTGAATTGTCACCAATTCATATCGGATGATTCCATGATACCCAACATGCAACCAGGCTTTATAGCTAAGAATAGGATGCTATTGGAGAAGGTTTTGGGGCCTGGCAAAGTCTCTTTCTACCAGTGATGGAACTCCTCAAGCCCTAGCATCACAGCTTAAGTGGTTATACACTCTGCTTACTCAGAGATCGCAAACGATGAGATATGAGATACACATCAAGAGGTTCCTTATTTGTGAGATCAGATCAGTAACTGCAGTCCTTCAGTTTGAATGTACCATTTCAATCTGAGACATAATAAAAACCATTTACTGGCATGCACAGTCGAATCTCTCAAGTATTTATATATGTGATCTAGTTTAGCAAAGACATGAATTGAATCTGATGGTTCCAGTTCCTGTAGTCCAGGGAACTATTAGAACAGTTTGATGTCAGCACAATGTCCTGACAGGTGCGAGTTCAGCATTACTGCATGACTAACAGTTTGATGTTAGCACTATGTCCTGATGATTGCAAGTTTAGAACTTCTGAATGACTGTCAGTTTGATGTTAGCACAACATCCTGACGAGTGTGAGTTCAGTACTTCTGCATGTTTGTCAGTTGTGTTGCCCTCGTTTCAAAAGAACAGCTTACCTTTACATAGGAAACACAGCCATTCTTCCCGCAAATGGTCACTGCTTCCTCCTGTGACCTATTCTCATGCCGCCATTGTGATTGGGGAGTGTAATAGACATATAAAGTAAATTTTTTGGTAAATTATTATACTTATCTGATCACTTTACTATTAAACCCTCCCATGCATCCCACAACTATGACCATCGCCAATTTAAAAGAGAAGTATATTTGACATTAAAACATGTGTGTATGATATTCACTTATTTAAAACATAAGTGTATATTACATTCACTAATTTAAAACATAAATGTGTGTGATTTTCACTTATTTAAAGCATAAATAAATGATAGTCACAAATTTAAAACAAGTGCATATGACATTCACTATTTTAAAACATAAATGTGCATGATTTTCACTTATTTAAAACATAAATAAATGACATTCACTAATATATAACAAGTGTACATGACACTCACTAATTTGAAACATAAGTACATATGACATTTGTATATATAAAACATAAGTGTTCATGCTTATGATACAGATCTATTTACAGTATTGTTAAATTTCATATCCAATCTGAATTTTTAATGACCAGTGAATCAAGCAAGCAGTGTGCATTTATCATCGATTCAGTCTGAGTATAAGCTGTATAATTATATTAAAGCTTTATCCTTTTTTTTTTCTTCAACAGAATGCAGAAATGGATTTCAATTTTGGTGATACTTCTTTCAAGTACCCACCAAAGGTGAGCAAAACTTTTTTTCTCACATCATGCTTTAATTATTATTAAATTGACTGTCGATACTTGATTTATAAGATGACTATAAGTCAGCTCCAGTTTTGAGGACAGCAGAAAGCTGATCTTTTTCACTTTGATCCTCCTATAAGTTGGGGTATACTTAGGAGCATCAGATTGGATAAGTTGTTACTGAACACCTGCATTTAACTGTACTTGTATCACATTCATGGCTCTATCAAAGGAGTTGTCAACTGTGTAAACAATGGGGGTGCTGCCTTTTTACAAGCAAAAGGCCTGTTATCCCATCTGCTCTGGCAGTTAACTTGGGAATTGTAATTTGGAAGTCCGATCTGGCTTATGAATAAGACAAATACAAAACAAATCAGAAGTTTTATTGCATCAAACAGAAATGGTCTTTATATAGCAAACACATAATACAAGACAAATACTGGTTGTTCGGACTTGCATGAAAATGAAAGTAATATACTTACTAGTAAACATCAACTGTAAACAACATTGATGGACACTTTATCATTGTATTATTCAGTTTAATGTTTTCATATTATTAAAATACAGATATCGATACAAGTATTGTATATTGATTACTGTAATTAAACATGGATACAGTGCATACCATCTCAGCATTCTTAATAGGAATAGCGGCATGAAAATGTCAATATATTTGAATTGACAGAATGTATGTACTACAGAAATCTAGAGTTTACAATAATACCCTAGATTTATTAGATTTATTTATAATTGCACTTACAAGACAATTCATAATTCGATTTTTAATAAAACAAGTTGACTTTCAAGTAACTATAAGGAAGATAAATTAAAAATATATGTGTATTCCTTGCACTCACACAGTTAAACCTTTTAGTGAGGAAAGGTAAAGGACCACCCAATTTTGTCTTTTGTGGACATGGACGGATGTTGAATATCCAAGTAGTGAAATAAAGAAAAATTTTCTTTTTGAGTAAGTGTCCATTATATGCAGGTTTCTGCTAATGAATGTTTCATCACATTTTGCAGATGAATCTGATTTAAAGACACTGAAGGGTGTATTAAATTATTTATGGGAACACATTTTCATCACAAGTCTTAAGGATTGTTTGGACTAATGCAGAACTCACCTACCTTGTATACTTGCTTACAAGTCCTATCTAAATGAAAACTCCACAGACCCAGATCTGGCATTGTACAATGTGCTGGTAGATCTGGGTCTATGCATTTTGTTTGAAGTAATCATTTGAATAAACAACATAGACCCTGATCTGCTGGCACAGTATGCAACAGCAGATCAGGGGGTTGAAGTTGGACTCCACTAATAGTAAATATTTATGGTAACTGATATGTATGTATGTATGTGTGTGTATATATATATATATATATATATATATATATATATATATATATATATATTGTAAATTCACAAAATTCTTTCTGCATTATGCAGTGGCAGATCAGGGTCTGTGTTGTTTTAAAGTTGGATGTGACATATAAGCAAGTATATATGGTACGTTTGTAAAAAAAATTAAGTTTTACAAAACAACAAAATTGATACCAATGACACATTTTACTGTTTGTCAACTTGAAATTCAGCATTAGGTTCAGTGAAACAATCTTGAGAATATCAAACCTACCATTGAAGAGTGGCACCCATCATATAGAACAAACTGTAAAGATCAGATGTCTCATGTTAAATACACATACCAGACTTGTACATAAGTATGAACCTCAGCCAATGTACGTACCTTACCATTATCCACTGACAGTGGAATACATTCTTGTCTTGTGTTTTGACTTGTATCTTGTAAGACAGAAGTATTTGATGTGAAAGCAGTGAAGAAACTTTGTGTTGATATCCACCGTAGAAAATGTTGGACTTTTTGATGAAGTGTGGTTTATAAAACAATTATGACCAAATATTTTTCAGATTTTTGCATTTTTTACATTTATTATTTATTTTATATACCTTTTACAGAATTTTAACATCTTTACCTTTTATATTGTTGTACTTCATGCTTACATTTATTTGGAAGAGTTTTATGTTCCTAAAATTTGGTGCAATTTGTCCTTTGTTTTTTTTTTTACCTGTTTAGTATTTATTTAAAAAATTGGCACCATGTGACCATTGTGCTGAAGGGACATTAATGCTAATACACACAATACACATTCAGCTTAAGTACTCAGTAAAAATCCATTTGAAAGACAGATACCGAAGGAGAACATTGCACCTGTATGCAGGGTGAATAAATTAAGTGAAGGACTCCCCCGCCACTATATACACTGTGCAAATAATTTGACTAAGTGGTATGTGCTGGATTGTAGATTTGAAGGCATCCAGATAATATACCTGGTTACTCTAATGCATGTTAATGGTCAACATAGTATTGGTTTCATTTTAGATGTAATTGGTCAAAGTCAAGTTACTGTGACATATTTCATGCTGCAAGTTTTTTTTCTCATTTTTAAATGAGAATATGCAGGTGCCTAATTATGTTTGTGCTTTGTATGTGAGAACATCAAGTACTATCATTTGAGACTTGTCTGATGAAACAGAAATATGTTTGAAAGCTTTGAGAAGGCATTTTTTATTGCAGATGTTTACTTCTCTTGCAGGGAGGTTTCACTGGTTTGAGCCAAGCACCAAAGAACTGTGTGCAGGACTCAAAAATTGTGGGTAAGTTGCATGCTTGTTTGGATTTTTCTGTTTTTATCCTGACCTTAAATCATGTGGTGTAATGTGATTCTATCTGTCTTTCAATTGAATTCTGTCTCTTTAAATGCTGCATAGAGAAATTCACCAAACTTAGCATATGGGCTGCCTTTGTGGTAACTATCTGGGAGAGGGGTTAACCTGTGGAGTGGATCAAAGGTCAGATATACAAAAATTTTAAGTACACTGTATTGTGAGATTGGAATATTTTTTACCAAATTTTTACATGCAGTTGTAGAAGGAGAACATATGATACCGTATATATGCATTTATGAGTTGAGACCACCTGCAAACAACATAGACCCTGATCTGCTGTCACATAATGTGCAGGCAGATCAGGGTCTATGTACACCTACACACTGCATGGACCCAGATCAGCCATCACATTATGGTATGGCATCTGGATCAATGCAGTTTGCAGTTGGACTTATAAGCAAGTATTAATGTCATGGATTTTGGATTGTGATTCCTGGGTTATGGTCCAGAAAAGAGGAAGGTTGGGGTTGGGAATATGTAATAAAGAGTGTGAGACCTCTCGATAGCTAAACAGTGTGATTTGCTTCAGGAAAGGCAAGACATTCTTAAAGTGAGGACGTTTGAAATGGGGGCGGGTAGATATCTGATGATCACATTTAAATGGGTTGATGATAAGTTTTATTTTTGCATTCAGGTTTGTGATACAAAGTTGTTTTACTCATGGCATTGTTGCTGTATAGATAAAGACTCCGATGTGAACAGGCAAGTCTCACTATTTTAGTTTTCATTGCCAACACTGAGGAAAGATACAGCATAGAATGTGTTTTTTAGTTTACTCCCTGGGGTTGTTATATTTGGGGATGCATTGTAGCTGTTGGGGTAGGTTGGAGGTGGCAAAATGTGAATCTTTGGCAGATCCACCAATTGTCCCAAAATGTTGTCTTCTACTGAAAGATTTTCATGGCATTTTAAGTTTTGTTTATGCTTTTGCAATACATGTTAAGGAGTGGTAATTGGAAGTAGCTATCCCGGGCATGAAGGGCATATGATGGTGGTGGTGCCAGGACCCAGATGGTGACATAAAGCATGATGTCATTATTGACATTTGAGTAAAGAAGATAAAAAAGTCAGTGACAAGAAACAGTGGTGAAAGAAAAAGTATATGACTAAAATCACATATTCATCAATTACCTCATGATTGGAAGAAAGTAAAAGACTGATATTCCTATTTATAAGGAACTTAACTGAAGTGGCACAGTTGAAGTGAACTTTTGGTTATTTTTCTGTCTTATTATTGCATTAATTCAGTATCATTTATTAAGTTATTACTATACTTGGTCTTTTCTATTTGATTATGTTCCCTGATCACATTAACATTAGGATATAAGCTTGCTACCTCCCGAATCAAGCCCTACTAAAAGACGAAAATCTGTCTTTTAAATTTATATCATATTGGCAAAGGGCAATAACTCTTGCACGTTACCTCCACTTGCTGCCATAAGGTGTCACTTGTTTGTAAGCTCTGCTGTCATACAGTCAGCTTCTAATGAGAAACCTCCTGCAAATCTATGCCAATATTGACATGAAATTTAGCCTCCAATCAGGAATTGATTTATATATTGTGCATTAATTATCTATCTATAGAAATTTTTGGGCTTTGTCTATTTAGACCAATTAGTACAACACTCTATAGTTGATGCATGCAGTGATTCTTGTTTTAGTGTGCATTGCCTGTTGTTAACTTGCTCTGTAATGGGTATTGTTTTAATGACTCATCAGCATACTGCTTCGTTAATTTATAAAATTTTTGTATTATTGTGTCATTTCAATTAAACATGTTCACAAAGTGAAACAAATGCAAGAAGTTCAAGGCCATGGAAAACATGGATAACTTGTGCCTTGCATGTACGCCTCTCCCTCGATAACTTGCACACATCGGGGTCCAAAAATACAGACTGCACTATAAGCGAGGGCACAAGTTACCAAGGGACCTCCAAATAACCTGCTAGACATCCAGAAAACGGGGGGGTTGGAGGAACTTGGCTGTTTAATGGCTGAATCCTCGTTTTATAATCAAGTCCAGAAAAACTGTCAACAAAGCATTTTTTCTGATGAAGTTGTTCATTATTATCTATATATCACATTTATTTTCAAAATGTCCAACATCTGAAAGATCTGTAACATGATTGCAACTGGTTTCAACAACCAAACACGGTACTTGAAAACATTCGTGTATTATGTCACGGCTTTTTGTTTTGTTGATTAGTCTGGTCCCCAGAGTGATATGTAATAGTATTGTATGAAACTAGGAGTCAACAAAGCAGGAAACCAGACTAACTGTTGATACACTACCAAACAAGATTCCTTTTTATCAAAAACATGCAACATTTATTTTGTGAGACAATCGTCTATGTCAAAACTCTATTTTTGTATTTTTCAGTTAGTAAAATATTGATGCCATCATTTAATTGCAAAAGTAATAGTGAAACTTCTTGTCATCCTTGAGGATATCTCTGCGTGCGAATTCAGGAATTCTCTGAAACTCATTTTTCCCACAATGGTTGATATCTGTGAAACAAAGCTCTTTATTTTATGAACTACTAACTTCGCTTGGTTGCCTTGCTATCTTTAATCACATTTATGATTGGGTAGGTTAATTTAAGGTAGTTTAATTGGATATGTACACAATAAAATGTATCACAGTGTTCGATTGATCAACTGAAATTAGTTACCCGACATACGACCGGTACCACTTGTTCTTGAGCATGTAGGATTTGTATGCCTTTTGACTTTTTTTATTCCACATGCTTTATTAGATTCAAAAGCCGTAATTACCATGATAATAGAAAAGTAGGCCTGCTTTTTATTTAGTGCAACAATACAACAAATGCTTCCGCTAGTCCGATATCAAAACATGGGCACTTAATTAGGTTCTCAGTGAAATGCTCGCGGACAAAGCTGTTACAGTAGATTGACCCATTTTATGTTTAATTACAAGAGGACACATTGCATTTGTGATGATTACACTTAAAAGGAACTAAAAGATAGAACTAGAACACAAATTTAAATTGATAAAAAATTCATTTAATTGGTATTTATTTATTAAAGTACTGCCTCCACTTGGCATGACATTTTCATTGATTGAAATATCCTTGAATATTGTTAATTGTGGTTTACTAAGAATATCGTTTGAAAAGAAAATGTAATAAATTATATAACTTCTTATTAAAATTCGATATTTCATAATGTTGATTACCCAATCATTTTACTTAAAAAACCCTCCATGCCACAACAAAATGGGAAAATCCTTATCGGATTTTGCTCAGTTTAAATACTGATGATACTTGTAGCAGCTAGAGGAGGTAATGTGTGAGAATTATTGTCCTTTGTTTATATGATACAGAGAGAAAAGATAAATTTTCATCATTTTAGTTATTGGTAGCAAACGTATATCCCAATCTTGATGTGATCAGGTATGTATTCATAGAGAAACGTAATTTACTGGAAAAATTTGCTTTTGTTTACACAAAATAGCTTTCGCTGTTTTTAATACTTTCTTGGTTGTATTGTTGGTTTTTCTATTACCAGAGTTATTACTCATTTCAATTGCCAGTCTAGAGAACTCCGGATTCTTTGCCATGTCAGTACATGTTGACATGGTAAACAGTTCTTTGCTATGTTATATATATACCTCTTAAAAATGAATGCCATCTGATCAGCAATAAATGAACTTGAAGTTATATTATGGTGTATTTTTCAGGACAAAGTGCAGCAAATGCCAAGCCAGCTCCGAATGCACCACAGGCCATAATCATTGAGGTAATTTATAATAAATTCATATTCTCATCTCATGACAATCAGATTGGTTATATGTTGTTGATGTTGCTTTTGCATGGTTTTAATGCCATTTTTATGGTGGCCAGTATAGTTGGTGGAGGTAGAACCTGCAACAATCATGGGAAGAACCACTGACCAAAGGAAAGCTACTGTCAAGCTTTCTCACATACATTGGCTGAGTCAGGACTCAAACTCATGTGGACAGAGGTGAAATGTGAATGATCTGTAAAGGTGAACTCCTTAGGCCATTTGTCTAAATGAGACCTTTAAATTGGTTATAACAAAAGTATTCACGATGTTTGTTAGTTGTATCCAGTTTTGTTATAAAAATCAAAGGATACACAATGGTGGCACAAAGTAAATTGACTTTACCCAGTGCTGTAAATTGACCAACCCAGTGCTGTAAATTTTGACCTAACCTAATGCTGAATATTGATACAACCCAATGCTATACATTGACCTAACCCCATACTGTAAATTGACACACCCAATGCTGTACATTAACCTAACCCAATACTGTACATTGATACAACCCAATGCTGTAAATTGACACAACCCAGGGCTGTAAATTGACCTAACCCAATGCTGTAAATTGATCTAACCCAATGCTATACATTGACCTAACCCAATGCTGTAAATTGATCTAACTCAATACTGTACATTGACCTAACCCAATGCTGTAAATTGACACAACCCAGTGCTGTAAATTGACCTAACCCAATGCTGTAAATTGATCTTACCCATTGCTGTACATTGACACAACCCAATGCTGTAAATTAACACAACACAATGCTATAAATTGACCTAACCTAATGCTGTAAATTGACCTAACCTAATGCTGTAAATTGACCTAACCCAATGCTGTAAATTGACCTAAACCAATACTGTACATACAAAAAAAGTATTGCCCTCTGTGTAGTATATAGATAAAAGGAAGTAACTCTTAAAGATTAATTCCTCTTGTTCCCATTAGGTCATTTGGGTAATGGGAGTTTGCCTGTTTGAACAATTTGTATATTTGTCATATGCACTTGTTTGTTATTTTCTTCTCTCTTTCATTACAGAGATTTTGATCATGAGCAGGAAGTATAGATGCTTTAAAGTTATTAAGGACAACCATATAATGTGCCTTGCCTGCACTGTATGTTCTTCCTCACACATTTGTAGCTTGTGTGACTACACTTGGTAATTGGTATGCTGTGTTGCCAAGGTAGTCAATATGGCTACTCACCACATGATAGAAAATGCCCAAATGGCTTCTTGTAACCTTTACTTAATAGGAAGAGATGCACTCCTGTGATCTATTTTTTGAACCCCACCATGCAGCAACGTGCACTCTGTTCCCTTCAGTACTTTCCTCACCCCAGTCTGTTTCTGGGTCAAAATGAGGCAAGAAAGCAGGCAGCACAGGAATGGGTACAAGGAGACAGTTTGTTTTTTTTATTTCATGGTTTAATTCATTTGAAGGGATAGAAAGACTAAAAGAAAATGTTCATTTTCAGACAGTCTGTATTGTTTAGTTCATATTTGATTCAACTTTTGTCCAGTAATGATTGTTTGAGTCGATGTCATGATCTCATTTTGCTCCACCTTATACTTGTACTATCATACTATCATTATCATAGACATGTTCTTATTGTTCCAGATAGGAATTTTTTTCAAAGTGATGGGAAGAGAGGGACTTTTAGCACAAGGGGCACTTTTGTTGGATGGAAGGGTGCTTTTTATAACAAAGAGTATTTTTATTTTGCCTTTAAAAGGATGTCAGTATTGACATTTAGAATTTAATCTTTTGGAAGTAGAAACAGATGAAAGCACATTCAAAAGTTTATCTTACATTAAATAAACAGAAAATTTTATGGAATAAATACAAAATAACAGAGATTTAAGGTGGTGTTTCTGTGATCTGGGGAGAGGCAGATAGAAGACTAGAGCACTGAAGGCAGAGGGGAGAGCACTGAAAATGGGGTGGGGGATGCCTCTGTATTTCTAGCTGGATCACTGGGTTGTATAATAAGTGATGATCAGTTATGTTAATGAGATACCGTGCAACTGATTGGCTGAATTTGTTGCCTCTCAAGATCAAGAGACCATATTTCTCATCATTCTCAATAAAACTTGGGTTTATATCACCATGATCATAGATGACTTCAGTTGTGATCAGGATCCTGTATCTTTAGAAAGGATAAAGTTAAATGGGTCAAGTCAAATTGATATAAAATTGGAAGATGGTTTACATTGGATGTTTTCATACAATACTACAAAAGTCTGTTTAGTAAAATGGTCAAATGTTTATTTAGGTAAGCCAGGTGAGCAATGTAAGGCCCACTTGGGTTTCTTGTTACATTCATATTAAGAAGTTTTGAGAGTTACCATTCCTGTTTCACATCAGTAGGAATTGGCATTTCTGCACCAGTGGTCTGTCAAGTTTTGAATATTTTTTAAAAGATAGTTTACATCAGTATCTCCTGTCTATATCAGTGGTCTGTCAAGTTATTTAAAATTATTTTCAAGCAGATCTCTTGTGTTCATCATCAGGCCTTGCCCACAAGTTTACAAAGGCAGTGAAGATCC
This sequence comes from Megalonaias nervosa, assembly GCA_016617855.1. NCBI lineage: Eukaryota > Metazoa > Mollusca > Bivalvia > Unionida > Unionidae > Megalonaias > Megalonaias nervosa. The sequence continues at coordinate 19,707 of JAECUM010002447.1, forward strand.
CCAAAAAATTGAAAGCTAGAAAGTTTAAAAATCAGAAGGGCCTAAATAGCCAAATGTTCTTTGGGATTGTCGGTGCATAAAGGTTTTGAATGTGGCTTTTGTCCATAAATGAATTTTCATTATGTTGGCTCTCATTTGTACAGTTATCTTCCTTAATTTCTTTGCACTTCTTTACTTGTCACCCATATCAATTTTTGTGATGAGATGCTGTAAAGCACTACTGAATACATATTTCTGATTTTTTTTTAGCCATCAAGGGAACTGGCAGAACAGGTAAAAGCCTTTTTTCTTCCAAGTGTGATTACAGAACTTAGATTATTTATTGAATAACATACCAAAATTTTAACTCACTTATGAGTCCAACTGTATACTGTACAGACCCAGTTCTGCGATTGCATAATGTGCCAGCAGGTCTGAGTCTATGCAGTTTATTAGGAATAATCAGCAGAATGAAATAACATTGCCCCTGATCTGCTGGCACATCATGTGATGGCATATCATGATCTCTGTTGTTTGCAGTTGGACTTGACTTATAATGAAGTTCAAATGGTATGCAAGCAACTGTTCAAGCTGTAAAGGAAAATCATATCACGACTAGAATATCACAAAGTATTATTCTTTAAAAACTTTTGTAAGACTTAACTCAAACTTTAAAATTATGCTCTGTTAACTATTTCTGCTGAGAGTAATTCTTGATATTCTGTAATAACATTGACTGGTTTTCTGTATTTTTTTTAGACTAATAGATTCCTCATCAGTATCGTTAACTAAAGAGAAATAAGAGCCATGTGACTAGGCTGTATAAAAGCTTCAGTGACTATCATCTGTCAGTATTTAGTACCTACTCATATTTTGGAAGCTTCAGACATAATCGTCATTTGTTATCAAGGTTTTGGTACACAGTACTAATTTTTGTCAAAAGTTCATTTTTTTTAAATTCTTAGTTTTACTGGTAACTATTTGTACATTTGAAATAGATAATGATAAGAGTACCAAATGTTGCACACAATATAGTATGTAATTACCTTCTTTATCATTAAGTCAAGTGTTTGTATTTTTAAAAGGTATTTTCAAGATTTTACAGTATTGTGCAATTTTTTGTGTTTGATATTCTTAAGACTCACAGAGGAATCAACATATTTATACATGGTATATTCAGATGTTACATTCACTTCAGCTTGAGGGAAGTACAGTTTTTTTTTACTTACAATAAGTTAATTTTTAAAAATCTTTTCTGACTGATTTTGTTTTCTTCCCACATATTTTAAGACCTTGAACCAGTTAGAGAAGTTCAAAGTTCATCTTTCAAGTCCACCTGTCAGGTATGTATGGAGGGAATGATCAAATAGTCGAAGTATAAAAACAAAATACACATGTGTAGTCATGTCCATAGCTCAAGGTCAAGGTCATCCTAATGTCAAATATACATTTACCTGTAACTTTGTCTCAGCTGTAACTTTTGAACATCTGGAAATATTTTCATGCACTTTTATTTGGGTATACATAGTAGATGGAATGTCATGTACCAGTCAGGCTATCTACTGCAAGGTCAAGGTCATAATGAAGGAAAACGTAGTTCCTTGTCCAGGCTGCAACTTTTGGATGACAGAAGATAATACCGTATATACTCGTGTATAAGCCCGTTCACGTATAAGCTGACCCCCCAAAACTAAACAGGTATAAACACTAAAAAGTGCATGACCCCCGTATAAGCCGACCCACAACTCCGAGACATCACAAGATGCACGTGGTAAGTTCTAAATGCATTTATTTAGGCAAACTTATATTAACAAACAGTACACATATACTTATCTCTGGCTTGGCATGTATGATTATTAAAAAGAAATGGTATAACTTGTTTGAAAAGTAATTTAGTTTTCTGTTTTCTTATTGTTTCTGCCTAATTTAGATTTGTATATAATTTGATCGAACGATGACAAAAATTGAGCAATTGCGAGTTGCTTTAACACTACCTCTCCACTTTGACTCAATTATTGTTTGTTTATGCATTATTACATTGGACATTTTATATCAGTGTACCAGTAATTATGTTTTTATTTTGCCTTGAAAACTAACTCATTTACTCATTAAAATTTGATCCCTATATGACAACACAATGAACAACAATACGGATTGATTTAGTGTTCGCAATTAGGCTACTGAACGTATTTATGTAATGATGCCACTACATGTAAATTGTAGGTTTGAACACATGCTGAATGAAGCACATTCTGCTGAATGAAGTACGTTCCTTGAAGTCGAATCATGGGCACCACTACACTAAACTTTAATAATATCTCCAAAATACAATAATGATGTTTTAGAAATAATCCTTCGAAAATTATGCTAATACCGTAAAAGCCGGGTTTTAGTTTGCTTTGATGTAAGTGATCTTACACTATACCTGTCAACTCTCAGGCTGGGAGAAAAAAAACCCCAAAAAACTCCCGAATTTTGAGATCACTCCACACCTACCTCCCGATATCACAATATCTCCCGATTTTTGCAGAGACCTCCCGATTATTACACTATGTCTTCTATTTTCATTTTTCCAAAAAAGAAAAGTCCTACATAAATAGATATATCATATGCAATCCATAGAAGCCATGTTTTTTTGTATCACCAGTGAATATTGTCGTGATGTAATAATTATTAGAAAGAATTCGCTTCCTCACTAAATAGGATGTTAAGTTTAAACATTATTCACGTTAATTTGTTTTGTTTTGGGTTTTTTTTCATCTACAACAATACAAAAATCAGAAAATAAACCAGAACAAAAAATAAACCACAACAATAAAATTGTCGGCAATTAATTTCAATCCCAGTTATGATCATGAATGCTGTAGCTCCATATGCTGTAGCTCCATTCCCACCAAAGAAACTTAAACTCGTGAGCACCTGGCATTTTTATACTGTATATACCAAACATAATTACCATTGTAAAATTAAAAGAAGGAATGAAAATACATATCACGCAGCATATGTGTCCTCAAGAAACTAATGCAGAATACATTTGTTTTATAGTAAGCAATACTAAATGCCTTTCGAGTTGACAATAAGGGAATAAGGTCGGATATAAAAACGAGGGGAAAATAGTTGCCACATGTACGGTACCGTGAGACTGCTTATTTAGGTACCTAAGTTTTAAAAAAATTGACAATCCTTTATTTGTCAATCAGTTGCTGGTGCTTGCGTAACACGCAGTAGTGTAGAACATTGTTTCTTTTAACCATTACGGAGGACCTGTCATTTTCACAAAACAGTTGCATCGATTAGGATTAAGTTTTAATTAGTTTCGCTGGCTTTCTTGCTTGTTTATTTAAGACTAATCTTTAGCTATTGTGCAGTTTGGCCACAGCTGACCAGAATATGAAAATAGGGGGCGGGGGGAAATAAGGCGCGTCACAAGGAGAAACTGCGCGTCCTTTGCGAATTTCGGCAGTATTTGATCAGGAAGATCGGTCATTATTTAGTGAAAACTAAGCTTTAAAAATGCCACAAAAAAACTCCCCATTTTAGGGCCTAATCTCTCTATTTTTTTAATTCAGTCTCCCTGCTTGGCTTTTGAAAAGTTGACGGGTACGCCTCACACCCCATTTTACAAAACTATGGTAATCGTGCTAATATCATGGCATGAAAGGCAATTACACATCAATGTACTGGTATAGTTGCCGGTCAAAATTTCCTCTTAACACAAGCCAGTTTCAGGTTTTAATGATTAACTGGCTTATATTGCTGTCGGAAGACGAAAGACAAATCCATCAACTATCAACAAAGGAGACACCGAAACATCAAGCTTTAAATTGTGTGGAAAGTTATGTTCAGCCAAAACACAAAACTAACATAGATTGATGATGATCATAGTTAATCTATAATGAGAATTTTAGCCTTTATTATTACCACTCTTTGTGAACATGTTAGTTATACTGGTTATGTGCCTTGTACCATCAAGCATGTGTACCTTTTCATAAATATTACCTCAGTTTGTAGGATCGCTTATATCATTGAAAATGAGTAACTCGTGAGCGCGTAATTCAACGTAATTGAAACAGCTATTAAGGCACTAGCTGAAATGTTATCTGGAAGAATGCGATTTGGTCAAAACAATTAATAAATCAAAATCTGCATCTAATATGTTTGGGAATAAATAAGGATTTAAGTGACGCTATGCATGCTTTGCACTGTGTAAGTACTGTACATCATCGTTCAGCCTGGTCTCCTGGGTAAACTCAACCGGCCCGCAAATTATGAAGTCTTTATTTACCTTTATTTAATTTCATGTTGGAGAAATCAGAAAATATGCACATCCAAAATAATAACAAAATCAATCATAGGACTTGATAACAGTTTAATATGTGTCGGGTCACCGAAAATGATTTTGTTTACATGCATATGTCTTAGGACAGAAAAACATTATATTTTCGTGTCCCAATATTTACAGCCTTTACAGTAGTCAACAAAAAGACTTAAAAACTGTCAAGTTTAGACATTGGCCTGCAAATAAGCCACCACCACCCTTCTTTCAGGCCTTTATTTTTTCCTAAATTATTCGGCTTATACGCGAGTATATACGGTAATTCTGAAACTTTATTTCAATATACATCATAATTATACAATGTGTTGCCTGCCACACTTGGATCGTCTACCTCAAGGTCAAGGTCATGACCAGAGACCAGAAAAATGTGTCTGTCTGACCCATTTTGCTATCACTTTTTTACACGACTAAAAATATTTGTGTTCAAATTTATTCAGATAATACATCATGACAGTTCATATAAAACATTCACACTCCTGCCTCAGAGTCAAGGTCATAGCAGAGGAAATATAATTCATTGTTCTTTTTTTCTTTTTTCAGATTACAGCTTTTTGAAATTATTGAAGATATTTTAAAGATACTGTGAATTCATGAGTTGTTAAGTTAAAGTTCAAGACTAGAGCAGCGAGACTGTTTGACCCAATTCCTTGTCTAAGCTGTAACTTTTGAATCAGTGAAAATATTTTCATTCAACTGGACACAGATATACATCACAACTGGGTATCTTTTCATATAATTCATTCATATCCCTATCCCAGACCCAAGGTTATAGCAAAGTAAAATATATTGTTTTGACCATTTTTCTTTTCATGATTACAGCTCTTTCACTTTTTATGGGGTACCAATTTATCATGGATTTCATGGTTACTGAAGACTCAGTGAACAATTTATCATGGATTTCATGGTTACTGAAGACTCGGTGAACAATTTATCATGGATTTCATGGTTACTAAAGACTCGGTGAACAATGATCTTTCGTTGGAAGCTGACTGTGCATCTTCCTGAAACCATAAATTTGCATACCAATGAAAATGTTTTTATATGCAAAACTGATACCCATGAAAATGAATGAATTCACAATGACTATTCTTAGCCTTGTCAACAGTTTGTGTAAGTGTTTGCTTAAAGTTTCTTCAAGAGCTTTTATTTCCTATACTCCTTGGTTTTCATCATATGTGCGATGATTCATTATGAAACTGAGACGAATCATTCAGTGAGACACTTTTTTCGCTCCTTTGACCTTGGGTCAAAGTCGCAGCCATGTAAAAATGCATTGCATTTTGCTTAAAGTTTTTCACCTTGGTCATAGGCAAGAAGAGCTTATAGGATGACATGTCTGTCATCTGTTTCTAAACTGCTTGGAGTATTGCCATGAAACATTATACACATTCATTCCAAGGTCTAGTTTGGTTCTGAATGAAAATGGTGCTGCTGAGACATCCAGTATGGCCACCACAGCAGCCATCATGAATATCTTGTTATCACAATTCCTCATGAATATGGTAATATTAACATGGAGTTCTCAGTACAAGATTTCTTAAGTCATGTCGATCTTAAATGAGAACGGTACCAGTCTACTGTTCAAAATGGCACCACAAGTCGTTTTAAAATCTTGTTACAGTTCTTTTTCCTGAGCATAGCGTCATATTAACATGGGGTTTGCACCAAAAGACTTCTTGTGATGTTTACTCATTTCTAAATGAAAATGCTGTTCTACATCTAATATTGTTACCACAGCGGCCGTCTTGAACATCTTGTTATTGTTATTGTTTCACATATGGAATGTTATATTGACATGGGGTTTTCACCAGAAGACTTCCTGTGATGCCTGGTTGGTTGTAAGTGAAAATGGTTTCACCTGGGCATACTTCTGGATGTATGGTCATGCAAACATTGAGTTTTCACTAAAAGACTTTTTATGATGTTGTTGGTCCTAAACCAATGGTGCCGTTCTGACACTGATATGGCCACCACTATACCCATTTTTAAAATTTCATCTCAACTCCTTGTGAATGGAAAATCATGTTGACATGAGGTTTTCACAAGAAGACTGCTTATGATTATTAGTTGGTCCATAATGAAAATGGTGCTGATCTACATCTAATATGGCACCACAGTAGCCATCTTCAAAATCTTGTTTTTGGTTCTCCTTTTGAATGGAAAAGTCAGTGACATGGTATTTTCACAAGATGCCTTTGTATGATGTCTACTTGGTCCTAAATGAAAATGGTTCAGCTGGGATTTCCAATATGGCTGCCACAGTGGTCATCTTGAAAATCTTGTTATTGCTAATCCATCTGAATGGATCATCATATCAGCATGGGGTTTTCACTAAAAGATTTTTTATGATGTCTGGTTGGTCTTAAATGTAAACGGTGCTTGATCTATGTCCAGTGTAGTCACCATAGCCGCCTTTTTAAAAATCTTATTATCGCTACTCCTAAAAAACAGAAAGTATTATTAGTATGGGTTTTTCATCAGAATACTTCTTATGGTATCAGGGTGGTCTCAAGTAAAAATGATCAGGGTTCACATGCTACTGGGAAATTGGGGAAAAGTCAGGAGAAATTATACATTTTTTCCTGACTGTGAAAAGTCTCAGAATTTTGCAAATATTGGTGAAAGTTTGGAAAACCCAGGAATTTTCTGCCACCACTTGATGACTGAAATAATTAAGTAATTGAGTCATAACTGAACTGATTGTGAGGTAAATTTATTGAGTTCTGACCGGACTATTTGGAGTACAGCTCATTTGAGTGCTTGCAACAAACATATTTGTGCAGTCAGTCCAAATGCTCAGTGGATTAGATTTGTCTAGTAGATGGTTAGATCACAGACAGATGTCGGTATATCTTCACACATCAAAGGTATGAAAACCAGCCAAGCATCACAATAAGCCAATGTGGTGGCGGCATAGGGTAGCTGTTTACCAGCTGTCCTAGCAAATTTAAACACTGTTAGATCAAGTCATACCTGCATGAAATTGATAGGAAAATTATTTATTTTCTCTTTAATTGCAAATATCACAATCATGTATTTAATCCATTGACACTGGAGGTTAAACTACAGCATTAATGCAATTTGACCTGCAGATCACATGAGCACACAAATATTGCAACCTACATGTTCTTGACATCCTAGGTCCAGTAGTCACGTGATAACAAAAACCTGTTTCAAATGTTGTAAAAAAAAATGATCATAAATATTTATGAAAATCACATTCTATTTGTAATTTTAAAAGAAAATGAAAGAACACAAAATTCCCTATATATTCAGAGAACAACTGGCTGGGTAAGATTCATGAAACATGGAGCACGTGTCAGCAAAGGTTGTGTTTTATCATGTGACTACCACTTTGACATGTGCTTTCTGTTTGTTGAATCTGGTTCTGACCAGTTTGCTGTGACAGTGACAATTTTCTGGTCATTGTTCTTGGAATAAATATGCTGTGACATTTTTTAAATTTGCTAGGCCCACTGCTGAGCAGCTACCATATGCTGCTTCTGCATGGTGGAAGTGAATTCCAAATTTTTTATAGGCCACAGGAGCCTGATGTTGTATCAATAAAGTATGACAAAATCTTTGACAACAGAAAATCACCATATGTGTTCTATAAATATTTTTTTGTACAGATGATTTTGTCGTACCTTGTTGATAACATGTCAGACTCCTGTGGATAGGCAATTGGCTTTGAACCTACACCCCAACATAAATGCCCAAACATGAAAAAATTTTGGAAATATTTAGGAGGAAACCCAGATTAGAAAATGGACTGCCATTCCTTATAAGTCAGATTTGTAGTAAAAAAATATGAATCTCAGAGCTGAACTTTGGTGCTCAACTGTTACACTGTAACATGTAGCTTTAAATATTTAGGTTTCAAATGATAAATAGGTCACAGGAGAAATGGGAGCTTGTTGTCTGTTGTATTATATATTAATAAACTATATGAGCCCCTGTGAGTATCAGTATAGGCTTGGGGACTGGTTAATATTATTACAAGCACACATGTTGATTTACAGAAAATTCAATCCTTCTTTATACAGTAGCATGTAATTTTAAAGGTTGTTGTGTCAGAATTTAAATCAGTGCTTTTGTAATTAGGTCTTATTAAATGATGCATTTTTAACCAGATTGTCTTAAGGAGTATAGGTTGTCCAAATTATTCAGGGTTTAAACATTTTTCTTTACAAGATAAGATTATAATACTTTTCATTTATTTATTTTTTTAATACTGTAATGGGAAATGTTTACTTTGTATAATATGCATATGGATTACTATCTTGATTTACAACTGATTATTCTGACTTCTTTAGAATTAAAAATTTGAAATGAAGCAGAACTAATTTATGTTCATTATATCATTGTTTCCTCATACCAACATAATGCAGGGCATCAAAGTAAAGTTAGAAGTTTTATTCTGTCAATTGAAATGACTTTACATGCCAATTTTTTTTTAATACTGTATACCATAGTCAAACTTGTTTCTTGTGGTACATTTTGTGGTTTAGTGCATGATCATATATCTGACTCAGATGTTTTGGGAGAGATTTGAAATGGAAACATCTTCTTTTGATTTAAAAAAAAATTCATGTTTTTAAGCTAAAATGTTCTTTGATGTCATTCAGTAATGTTCATATGTGAACCTTGAAAAAGTGTGGGAACCATGTCTAAAACCTAATATGGCCAGCACAGTGGCCATCTTGAAAATCTTATTGCTACCCTTCACCAGAACACTTGATGTCTAGTTGGTACCAAAAAAATGGTATCTATCTGACATCCATTAAGACCACCATAGCAGTCATCTTAAAAATCTTATTAATTCTACTCCCCCTAAATGGGAAGTCATATTGAAGTGGTTTTTTCATCAGAATACTAGTTATATCTACTTGATCTTGAATCAAAATGATGTCAGAGTGACGTAAAACATGGCTACCACAATGAACGAATTTAACATCTTGTCATTAATTCTTCTGAACATATCAACATGGGGATTTTCTCCAAAACTTTTCAGATGGTGTCTAGTTTGCCCTAATGAAAAATGTGCCCATCTTGTAGCAAATATGGCTACCACAGTGGTTAATTTGAAAAATCTTATCTCAAGAATATCAGAGATGGTATCACCATGCAGCAGTTATAAAAATAAATGATTTTGTCTTGAGATCCTGGAAATGATATTTGCACATTACATCATCATTCCTTTCAAGTGACTCTTGCTTTTGTTTTTATTTCTTAAACCCTTGATTGATTTGTTTGTGCTTGGAATGAATCATTATGAAGCTAAGTTGATTCTTTCAGTGACACTCTTGACTTCTTTGACCATGGGTATATGGTTAGAGTCATAGGACATTATATGTTACCATTTTGGTTCAAGGAATTTCTTTGGCTTATATTTCCTACATACTTGGATGGATTTTGTTCAAATATTGCATGAATCATTATGACGTGCTGTAGCTATTGATTTGGTGGTCCAAGTCACACATTTTACAGCAATACTTCGATTGTGGCCTTGAGATACAAGTTTTTACTTTGTTTTAAGTATAAATTTTTTTTTACTTTGATCTTTTGTTTGCAGTGGGGACATATATGTTTTACAAACATAAACCTTATCACCTATAAAGTTGTTTCAATACACTGTTTTTGGTCATAAACATAATTTGATATTTGTTGAAATTTTTGTATTGAGGATAAGTTCATCTGGAACCAGTCTGAAATTCAGCGCGTACTGTTTTTTTTTTTTGTTTTCTGAGGCATGTCCAACAGAAGATTAACATGATGGTTCAGTAAGCAGTACACATGATTTAATGAACAAGATTACATGTAGATGAAGGAACCAAAGATCAAAGAGGACATCTAAGGCAGGAGGTTTTAATCTAAAGGAGTTCGTAAAAATTCAGTGATTAGCATACTTACCATATAAACCCACATATAAGTCCAACTGCAAACAACATACCCTGATCTACGATTGCATACTGTATCAGCAGATCAGGGTCTGTTTTGTTTGTTCTACTGATTACTCCTTACAAATGGGATAGAGCCAGATTTGCTGGTAGATAATATCTTACCAAATGGGACAGTGCCAGATCTGGGTCTTTGCAGTTTGCAGTTGGACCCAACTTATAAGCAAATATATATTGTGCATTGTATCTGTTTGGTTCTAGGTTAAGCCTCTGAGGCTATTTGATGCCTCTGCCTCCGAGGTTATTTGATGCCACCACAGGTGGTATTGAGAATAAAATAATAAACAGAATTAGGTGTGCATGTTTGTGAAGAGAACTATAATTTTAATTTTATTTCCAATATGCGTTCATATTGCAGGAGTTTATTGGTGATTGGTGGTGCAAATGTGAAAGACCAAGTGGATGCATTAGAGAGTGGGGTAAGTGGATTCATCGCACAATGTTTATAAATGTCACTGTCATAATATAATGTTTTATATACATGATTAATTCACTTGCATGCCATAACTGTCGCTTTGTACCAGATGCTAGTTGTTTTCATTAGGGATATTTTTATAGGAAAAGTAAAGTCTTGTTAATTAAATCTAAAACTAATTTATAATAATAAGTACTTTCCGCAGTAAGGCTGTCATGTTTACCAAAAATTGCAAGCATGTATACAACCATGGGAACATGATGCAGTTCTGTCTAGACATGATTAATTTACATGCATACCAGAACTGGCAACTTGTGGCAGATACAACCTGTTTTCATTAAGGATGTTGATAGAAAAAGTAAATTCTTGTTAACTAAGTCCTAAAATAATCTTTTTCTATGATAAATCAGATTACTTGTTAACACTATTTACCTGTTTACTAATCTTCCATTGGAATTTTGGCCAAACAGAATAATACATTGTGATTTTGCCATTGATTATGTGCTCACTTTTAAGAGACTTGTGTCTATGTTTCTGGTAGTTGACTGTTGCATCAGTGCTACCCTCATTGTAGGAAATCACTGTAGATCACATGTTATATTTAGCTTTCTGTTTGCTTCTGGCATCAGAAGTTGTGAAATGCTTCCAAAACAAGAGATTGTTTGTAATGCTTACTTTCAGTTATTTTGAATGACTGTGATACAAAGCTACATCATGTGCTTTTAGTTTTCATACAGAAGGTTGGATTGGTAAATGTTTACTGGGCTAACACAAAATGATCTTGTTTACATGTGTAAATGTGGCAGTCTTACTTTGCAGGTTGACTTAATTAATGCAAATAGGATGGAGTTTTGTGAATAATCGATAGAGTTGTGTTAATAATTAAATCTCAGCTTATGCTCAGGAGACATGACAGTTATTCAACTTGTCATTTAATGTTGTTATGTAATGCAGTATTCCACTTGCTGCAGTCAGTATGGTGGCATAAAAGATTATTCAACTTGACTTGTAAGTTTTAAACCTGATCAACACTGATAAATTCATGTATGCCTTTCAGGTTGTTTATTAAGTAGAATGATTATTAACTGTGTATTTTTATGAATCTCAATTTTTTTTGCCCTATATTTTTAGACCAAAATCTTTATGAAAAAGTATGACAAGTAGTCATGGATTTACATTTTCTGATTTGGTCAAAATGTTGTGATCACTATGCATTGTTGTTATAGGTGGACATAGTAGTGGGGACACCAGGAAGACTGGAAGACTTAATTTCTACTGGGAAATTACTTCTCCATCAAATTCGTTTCTTTGTCCTTGATGAAGCTGTAAGTATTAAACACAGGAGAACATTGATTATTCATACCTCATTTATCAGCTTTTACTCTGAAGAACTGATGGAATGTTCTCCACATGTATGTATTCTTCATATTTTTACCTTATATTAGTAGTGTAACACCAGAGACATGGACTAGGAATTGAGCCACATGATCTCTGCAAGCATCCATCAACATTTGCATATTACCATGCTGGATACCATATTTATAATTCGATTTTGATCATACCATGGGTTTATATCAAGATCTCAGATGAGTTGGATAATGAGTGAAATCAGTGCACTCTATACACTGTTGCAAAAGCATACCCAGATGCGCACCAGGTCAAGATTTGGTGGACATAGGGAATAAAATATTGCAGCAAACCCATGATCCTGTGCTCAAGATGCAACATTGTCTACAAATGTTTGTCAGATATTTTTTTATCAGATTGTAAGAGTTTGTTGCCTCTCTGGAGACCCAATTTTTTTTTGTTTTTGCTCTAAATTGGTAAATAAGTTTATAAGATCATCATCTTAGTCAGGTTCTATAATGCAGATGATTGGCAGAGCTTGTAACCTGTATAGATCTAGAGACTATATTTCTCATCCAGTTTTGATTAAACTTGGTAAGTAGGTACATATCATAAAAGTCTTGGATGATTTCCATTATAAACAAGTGAATATGTATGTAGTTACATTGGTAGGTAGGTAGATATGTGCTAGCTACATAGAGCCAAGTAAGCAAGTAAGATTTTGGTATCCAAAAAAGGCAATCAGAACAAAGATAAAGGCATAAAAAGTAAAATCCTTAAAATACAAATTTAATTCACAATCCAATTGACACTTCTCCCTTGATAACTTGAGTACCGCATGGTCCAAAAACACAGACTGCAATATAAATGAGGCTGTGAGTTCCCTAGGGATCTCTGAAAATGTAAGAAGGGGATATCATTTTGGGTAGACATTGACAATGAGAAGATGAGGTGGGTGGGGGTGGCTGTTAAATGGTATAATGTTCATTTTATATTGATGCTGGGAAGGATCATTAATAAAATGCTACTGAGGTTGTCGCTTTTTGGTATAAATGACCTTTGTTTTCAAGAAAAACAACCTTTGAAAAATTGTTAAAAACATTTCTCAATGAAGTATTCAGAGATAAAATGTGTACCTCCAGAAATGTGTGTTACACAAGTGTTTGTTGTTTGTGATTGTGGATATATTCAACTGTTGTTGTTAATTCACAACAAAACAAAATTTTCTTTTTTCAAAGAATAGGGACATTTAATTCATGAAAACAACAGCTGTCAACATTGAAACTGTTTTTTTCAAATATTGTTCGTATTAGTAAAATACTGATAATGCAATTTCACTGCAAGTAATAGCGAAATTTTTGCTCTTCTTAACCAAACCTTTGAGTACTAATTCAGGAATTGTAAGTTCACTACAAACTTGGGAACTTGCTTTTCCATAATGAACTGCATCTTTGAAGCAAAGCTTTTCATGTCCGGTTACCACTTGGACTACTTCCCTTGCTATCATTGTTCACATTTGGAAATTAGATAAACCAATGATTAATGTTCGTGACTTTAATTATGTTACCTATATAATGATACTTATAACAGTATTCAGCTGGTCAATTGAAATGAGTTGACCTGACACACTGTCGTGACTGCTAGACAGTATGCAGGTAGGATTTTGCATGTCTTTTAACCTTTTTCTATTATCTCAAAAGACTTTCACTTGGTTGTAACAATATAATGAAACACTTCTGCACATCAGAGATCAATATGCCGTGAGCTATTAATTAGGTTTTAGGAAATGCTAGCTGTTATAGCTGTGATGCCAGATTGGCATTTTTCACATTTTTATACAAGAAGGCATATAGCATTTATGATGATCACTCTGAAACCAATTTTAAAAGATAGAACTAAAATATGAATTCCACTTGACAAATATTGATTGGCATTTATTTCATAAAGTACTGCCACCAGTAGGCAATAGTAACATTTTTATGGATCAAAATTTTGTTTAATGTTTACAGTGTTCTCTGCATTTTTGGTTTTTAATGTAGAACATTTTATTTTACTTAAAATTAAAATCAGATTTCATGACATTGAATCAAATTTCCAGATGATAACTGTCATTTTTGATGATAAAATGAGCAATATGTCAGAGTTTCATTTACTAGTTTTGGTTGCAATTTTCATCACATTCTTTGGGTATTTTCTATGAAACATAAATAAGATCCACACCTGACCCTGCATTATAAATGGTTTAGTGAGTTATCTGGGCATGAGCTGTTGAGGGAGGGGTGTACATTAATTTCAGAAGTCCATGACCTCACCTGGATCATAATCATCATATCCTGCAGCAAAATGGTTTGCTTCATTAGTGGGCTTTTACAACATGAATGTGTGCACATTAAACCCATTCTGCATACTTGAACTTTGAAAAGGGGGGGGGGCATATAGTTTAGACTTTATCTCACTACTGAAAAAATTCTCGAGGGAAAATAATAATGAGAAATGAGTCTCAAGGACTAATGCAAATTGGTGGTCATTGCAGTCTTTTTCCCCAAGTACACTTAACTTTACAATTTATAAATACATGTAAATACATTGAAATGGCTCAAAACTGAGCCCTCGGTACATTGAAAATCCCATGAAGATCCAGATTTTTATTTTGTTCTGAGATTTTTCTTTTTAAATATCATTGTTTTTTTTCCTGTAAACTGTTACCTCTTTGGAAACTGAATTTTATTAGGTTTTGTTCCAACTCCAAATTTTCAATCCCAGATGACAATTTTTTACCTTAAAAAAGTCATTAAAAAATATGAAATGTATTTTAGTTGCTAAGTTCCATAAAATACTATTTATAGTCCAGAAATGGCCTGTGTTCATGTGTTAAGTTAAACACACCTGACACAGGCTGTGCCAGATTGTTTACGGTTAGCAAATGTCTGTGAGTCAACCACCCAGAAATGTCCCAGGGGCACACACTACAAACAGAACTTTATATATATGCTGACAGATTAGGGTGTACAATAAGCTAATCCATTAAACAAAGGACAGCTTGTAAGGTAAATTGGTGATAACTAAATGCATGTAAATAAGCCAATTAAGAAAGGTTATGTTTATGTGCTTATTATATAATCGTGGTTATTGTTATTCCATTACATCAGTGTAACTTTTTTGAAGTATTTAATGCCTTTTCTTTAATAATCAGGCCTGAGGTCATGCTTTTGATACTTTACTGACTGATACAGAAAAAATAGTATTTGGAAGGAACATTATTCAGCTAATTTTGCATCAAATGTAAGAACGCAGAGTTTTTTTAATTGTTAGACACTGACATGTTCTCTCATGATTACATCTTCTCTCTAGTCACATAAGTGCTTTCCATATTTCACATATGCTCACACATTCAGAATTCTCCCACTGTCTCTCTCTCTCATATGTAGCAACATGACCATTGTTTTGGTTTTAAACATTTACTATTCTTTTCTTGTCTTAAAATTAATGGCAGCTATTGATAATGATGTGCGTGCATATTTGAGTATATATAACAATACACTTTTTTCACATCAGTGATGTTTTCATTAAATTGAAAACCTTTCAAAACTGAAAATTAAATTTGGTCCTTAAGATTTTCAATTTTTTAAAGTATCACTGTAGAATGCATGTATGTACATGGATTCGGAGTGCTAAGCACAATTCTGGTTATATAGTGGAATACCCATCACCATCACCACCACTTGCCAAGTCATACAAAACTGTGATAAAGTTTCTGCATATTTTATGCACAAAAACAAATTACATTTTTTATGCATTCAGATTACAGATATAATTTAATTTTAAGCATTCAGACAGACTTGCCATAAACACAATCCATGTTTTATTAATGCACATTACAATAGAAACTATTTTATTGGGACAAGTTCTGGTTGCTATATGCATGTTTGAAATAAAATTAAATAATAAACATCTTCAGCATTTGCATAAATGTTCATTATGCTATGAACCACATAGACATAGATCTCACATTGAATGATGTACTGGCAGATCTGAGTCTTTGATTGTTCTTTTTATATCATTAGTTTAAAAAAAAATGAAGGTTATAATCTGCAGGTGCAACAAGTGGTTGCAGTTTTGGATCTACTCAGTTTACATAGTTTGATGTGTTTTGCATGTGTAATTACTGTATTAAATAATCATAGTATTTGTACCACAGGATGGCCTACTTTCTCAAGGCTATGGTGATCTGATAAATCGCCTACATCAGCAGATCCCTAAGGTCACAAATGATGGAAAGAGACTCCAGATGATTGTCTGCTCTGCCACTCTGCACTCTTTTGATGTCAAGAAAATGGCTGTAAGTGTCCCATACATATCTAATTATAATCATGTTTTATTTATCCAATATATCGTCATAAGAGGGAAAAAAGTCAGAACAGGTTGAGCCCTTCTTTCATGTTGTTTATTAAATAGGTAAGCAAATAATTACTAAGAACTACATCCATGCAGTAGAATAGTAAGAGACATGGATACATGGGGTGTTTTGCATCTTACATTTGCAAATAGAACTTCTTTCTTGTTCATTACTTTGAAACAAAATAATGCAACCTGCTCTACCGCAAATTGGATTATACGATCTTTTGCTTAAAATAATACCCATTGTAGATTTATCTTGGTTGATGTATACCTCAGTCCATCTTTAACATAACACCATAACTTGAACAAATTTGAAAGGCATCAGTAAGAATAAAAGTTGTTTATCCAGCAATTGCATTTATTGTATATAATTGCTCATGAATTGAGTACACCAGCAAACAACACAGATCCTGATCTGCCATTACATAACGTGTCAGCAGATCAGGATATATGTTGTGTGTTATTCCTAACAAACTGTATAGACCCAATATTTGAAAAATTCTGAATGTTTTGCTAGATTTATGTTTTTTGAACTTGTCAGTAAATTTAAAGCTGATCGATAGACAACATACTGTTATTCAATATTACCTACAGCTGCATGCAGAGTTTGCCGGACACCAGCAGATGTATGTTTGTGATGTAACATAGATAAATGACTGTGACGTAAAAATGTTGGAAAAGGAGAACATATTTGGTACCAAGTAGAGAGCATACTGTAAAATCTGGTGTACTCTTCCACTGATATCAAGGCTGACTTGGGTAAAGGTTATGGATGTAATTCTGTCATATCTTAGAATTTTGAGGTGGTTCATTGTTTTAAACATGGTCGAGAATCCCTGGAAGATGACTCACATTCAGGAAGACCGTTGTCTGCAATTGTGTTTCGTCAAGTGGTTACTGTGAAGGAAACAAAGATGCGCAATACATAGTAGAAGATATTTCTTTTATCACAGACATTAATTCATTTGCTGTTTTTAATATAGTGAAGATTATTAGAAGCTCAGAAATTTTTTGCAAGAATACTGCAATTACAGATGGCTGATCAAAAGTAAACATAGGTTGAAATCAGAAAACAACTGCTTGCCAAATATGAAAAGAGTGACCAGAGACATTTGAATGAGATTGTCTCAGATAATGAAACATGGATTTACATTTTTTAATGGGACTTCAGGGAAAATAATCAAATCTGAGGAAACAAACAGAGACCAGAAATCATTCAAATAATTGGACTGTCAAGAGGGTTTTATGGACATTATTTTTTCAATGCATAATTCCTGGTATTCCAGTTACTTGTAGCCTGTGCCTATCTCAGCTAGTGTCACTGGACATTTTTACCACTCCAAAGTGTTGCCAACAGTTTTGGAACACTCCTGAATCACTCTTTGGCCTTCGGCACTCTGGTACCTGAGGTATCCATCTACTCCATGACAATGCACCAGCACATCAATCTGCATTCATGACAGATTTTCAGAAGGTCCTCATAAAAGATTTTCAGAAGGTCCTCAGCATCCAAACAATGTCACATCCACCACCCTATTTTTTAGCCCTAGATGATTTTTGACTGAATTCTCTTATCAAAGATTTGCTTAGGGGCAGACAGTCTAAAAGCCACCATATGGATGGAGGTGTGAACACAAAACTCTTAATAATTTGGGAATCAGACTAAGAAAGTGTGTAGAGGTGCATGGGGTGCAATTTCAGAGGATGTGCCAATGTTTTTGTTCACCGATAAAGAATGCTTTTGTATGGAGCAGTATTCAGAGCATTCCTAATTCCACTCATATGGTCTAGAAAAGACAAGTGACACCAACATTATTAGACAATATGGCAACCATATTGTCCAAGCTGCTCTTTTCCTGTGACAGCTTCACTTCATTTGTGAATTCAAAATCATAAACTAGCACATCTGTATAAGTGTGCAATATCAATTCCACTTGAGCCTCTTGTTAACATTGAAATTATGCCATCATGATCACTACTTTCAGCTTTGAATTTCCTGGTTCAATAAAATTGTATGTATGTGAACCGCAACTTAAACACAGGTCTATCTAGGTTTCTGAAATGCTTGTAATATCAGATTTAAGTCTTTTGTACAAGTTTACATGAGCACATGCATAACAAAAGCAAAGAAATATTGATCTATCAGAAAAAATGTCAACTCTGTGCTATGATTCACCTGAGTAAGCTAGTGAAAAATGTGAGAATTAAAGGCAGCCAACAAGCACTGTTAATAGATACAAACATTTATGCATCTGAATGGCAAGGTAGAATATGCAAGTCATCAACATTGGGCACTAATTGCAAATTATATTTATATTTTGTATTTTTAGCTTTTAATAAGAAATAAACAATAACCTAATATTTTTTTTTGCCTGAAACACATCTAGCTTTTACTACAGCTATTAATCCAGATATATGGACCCTCCAATTTTCTGACCCTAGAAATTTTCTGTCGATAAAAAAAGTATTTTAACCAAAAAAAAATGTAACGAATGATTTCCATATCTTCTGAATTGTGACTAGATTGCTATTCATTTCATTTATAGCCAACAGTATTAAACATCATGCTCAATAAGGTGCTTACTGTTTCTTCCAATATTTATTAATTGCCTGTTGGATGTAGACAAAAAAACATGCATCAGTAATGACTTTATTTATATGCTGTGCAATAATTGTGGTCAGTCCAGATTTACAGCAAATCATATCAAATACAATTTATTTAGATAATTATACAAAGAAAGTCTGTCTAATTATTGTATAATGTACTGTTGAGTTATAATGAAGTCTTTTCTCATGGGAATAACATACGCCATGGAACCCATGGTTTCACTTTAAATAAATAGAATTAAAAAGATGAGTGGAAAGGAAATCATATTCCAAATGCCTAATCCAGTTCTTTTTAGAATGAAACCAGACCTTTTTTTTTAAATGTAAGGATTAATAGACTATTTAACACCCAAGTGCTCCAAATTTTGTCTTCCATTCTACAATTTCAATGCATGTACATATTTGCTTTCACAAGTTAATATATGTCACTTACCTCGTTGAACGGTATCAATCCCACTTGGGCTTCTTGTTCACTAAAAGACTTCTTATGATGCTTGGTTGTTCCAAATGGTGCCTCAAGGACATCCAAAATTGCCACAACATGGCCATCAGGAAAATCTTATTATCATTATTCTTCATAAATGGATGGTCATATGGACATTGAGATTCACAAAAAGACTTCTCATGCTGCATGGATGGTCCTAAATGAAAATGGTGCTGTTCTTGCACCCAATATTGGTCCACTAGCGACCATCTTGAAATTTTGTTACAGCCTTTCCTTCTGAACAGCATGTCATGTCAACATTTAGTTATTACTAAAGAATTCTGATGATGTCTAGTTGTTCCTAAAGGAAAATGATGCCAATTGAACATCCAGTATGGTCACCAATGTGGAATTCAGAAAACTCTTTTTTCACTGAATGTTCATATTGATATGGAGATTTCACCAAAGGACTTCCTATGATGTCTAGTTGGTCCTAAATGAAGATGGTGCTAATTAGACCTCCAGTTTCATGGCCATGGTGGCCATCTTGAAAAATCTTATTGTAGCTACTAAAGAATTGATAATTTTAATGACATGGAGTTTCAGTACAGTACTTCTTTTGATATGTAGCTGCTCTGGGAATGGTGCCAATCAGATATCCAGTATGGCCACCTTGGTAGACATCATGAAAAGTTTGTTACAGCGGTTTCTCCTAAACAATTGGTCATATAAATAAGGGGTTTTCTTTCACTAGATGACTTTTCATGATATCTTTCTTGGTCCTAAATAAAAATGTTGCTTTTGTTTTGTTTTTTTTTAACAGGAGAAACTGATGTACTTTCCGACCTGGATAGATCTAAAAGGACAGGATTCAGTGCCTGAGACAGTTCACCACTGTGTAAGTATTTTTCATTTTGGGTTTATATCCTTCTGATTTTTCTGAATTTCAGTTGATGAAATATCCAGAAGTTGTATTTGTTAAAACATTACATTCCCTCAATATTGCACATAATGATGATATGACTTACAGACTTGCTTGATGGCTTAGTTCCCATCTGGGAATGCAGAGGCTAGGATGCAAGTTTATACTGCCACCACAGACTAACACTTTTGTTTACCTAATTTGTCCTGAACCCTTAGAGATATCCTCATGAAAATTGGCATTCTAATTATATAAAGAATAGACATTTTGTCCTGTAAAATATGGAGTTTTTCAGACCAGCATTTTAAGAGATATACCATTTTTATTACAGATGGTGTCTACTAGTCTTACTCTTGTCCAGTAAATATCTCCAGAACCATGGGAGATATTTTCATGAAGCTTTGTATGCTTTTGTATCAGGACATGAGTTTGTGTGCCATACAAGATTCAGCTTTCTCTAATTAGTTCTTTTAGGGCTAGCTATCTCCCCTTTTTGTTTTAAAAATAAAATTGTATTTATTCTTCACATCTTGTGGGTGGTGTTCTATAAGCACTCACTGACAGCTCTGATTTGCATACCAGTTACATCTCACAACCTACATGGTTAAGTAAAGTGCCCAGATCTGTGTGTCATGTATTAGCCCTGGGTGAGAGAGTGAGTCTGAGGTGCTCACTTTTACAGATCATTAACATCTCACCTCTGTTCATATTGGTTTGAGTCTCTGCATGGCTAACATGGGTATGTGAGAAAGCTTGCAAGTAGCATCCTGTGGGTCAGCGGTTCTTTTGGGGGTTTTGATGGGTTCTTCCTTCACCAAATATCTTGGCCGCCATGTACAGCCTACCATATGCTGAAAAATAGCATTAAACCCACAAAGATCAAAAAGCAAAAAATGTTTGGCATGTAAATTATTTCAGTGTTTTTATTAGAACTGTATATGTTGCAGATGATGGCAAAGACAACAGAAAGTCCTGTGTAAATCTACACCATTTTTAATGAAGAATTGGAGATAATTTCCTCGACAGATTGTGGGTAAAACAGGATTTATGTTAGGGCAAAATTACCCACAGTGCCTTTGAAAAGTGTACATACATTTCTGTTGCCCTCTGCTACAAATTATATTTCTTTCCAAAATGGAAATTCAGTTAAATGACAAAAATATTTAAGTGTTTGAGTTGCTTAGGTTTGTGGTTAATATTTGCAGTTTGGTTAAATATTTTTTATTAAAAGTATAGCATATGTACTTGCATAATTTGTTTTAACTGTATTTCAGGTAAGTTAGACCAAAAGACCCATCCTTGCAAGTGTGTCTCAGTCAAATACATTCCATGATCTCATTTAACATCAGAAATTACTTGCTACTACCTTAGAATCCAGTCCTCCTGAAAGACATAAAAAGATCTTTCTGTCGATATATTATATAGACAAAGGAAAGCAACTGTTACAGGTTAACTCCCCTTTGTACCTGCTAGGTGGCTACTGTTATACCGATACGGAATCAGTTTTCAGTTTTTGCTTAATGCTTTAACATGGACCTCCAGAAATCCAGTTTATCATATATTTAGATTCAACCAGACATTTCTTTATTTTAGTGGTATATTATGTCAAAATGGTACATCTGGTCTCTGGATCTCATTCATTTAGGCCTTTTCCATTTTCATCATTCCCCATCATGATGAAAATCCCAAGTGGACCTGTGAAGGTGGACATGCTACAGAAGGAGAACTTTTACTTGTGGAGATTGTACAAAAGCCATATACACTATTCCAGGATCTTTCTGGTCTTGAAGTCCAACAGCAAATTGAGACCTGCAATAGACCTAATCAGGCTGAATCACTTTATTTTTATCTTGTGGAAAAGACTGGCCCTCTGACATAATTCAAAGAAACCACGTTCTACAGTGTGCATTTTGTTAGCACCAGCAATTGATTGGGAAATAAATGATGCGCTATTTTGTTGTAAATATGCAGTCTCAAGCTACGGTACATGTGGCAACTATTTTTCCCATGTTTTATTATTTCTTTATTTTCAACTCAAGGCATATAACATTGTTTACTAAATAACATGTTTATTCTGAATTAGTTTTTTGAGGGCACTTAAGATGTGTTGTATGTTTCTTCATTCCTTCTTTTAATTTAATAATTGTAATTAACGTTTGTATATATGGTATAGTAATGCCAGGTGTTCACTCATGTAAATTTCTTTGGTGGGAATGGAGATGCTACAGCATTCATAGTGATCATTCTTGGAATTGAAACTATTTTGCTGACAATTTTATTGTTGTGGTCTATTTTTTGTTGTGGTTTATTTTCTGATTTTAGTATTGTTATAGTGTTTTTAAAAAATCATAAATTGTTGTGAATAATGCTTAAACTTAACATTGTATTTATTGAAGAAAAAATTCTTTGTAGTGTGATAATTATTTCATCAAAACAGTATTCAGGGTGGATAAAATAGAACATTTATTTTGTGGATTGCTTAAGACATACCTATTTATGTAGGATTTTTTTTTAGGAGAAATGAAAATCGACAGACATAATGTAATAATTGGGAGTTCTCTTTAAAAATCAGGAGATATTATGAAACTAGGAGGTAGGCATGGAATGACCCCAAAAATTGGGATTTTTTTCTCCCGGCGTGAGAGTTGACAGGTATGCTGTCAATATTCAACTGGGTCTGTGCCGTATGGGGTCACCTAATGGTACACTTATTTGTAAGAAGGTGGAACAACAAATTGCCCACCATTGTTTCCACATTTTTGGACCCAGAATCATGGGCCATCAGCACTCTTTCAATCAGTTGTTAGGAAATGTGGGTGTATGCTTCCCTTCATCAGTTTTGATTACAAAAATAATTCAGAAAATGAGGGTACAGGCTGAAAAATAGTTCTGATTGCCCCTTTATGATGGGACAAATCCTTAGCAGTAGACATATCCAGGAAAGTAGTGACCCCATTCCTCAAACCACTAAGGTTGCCACTACTCCATCTGTGTCCCAAGAACTCCATCTTCATGCTTGGCTGTTGTCAGCAACACCATGTGCAAAACAGATTTCAGAGCTTCACTCATGGAGAGAATTAAAACAGCTAGAAGGCCTACTGTAAAGGCATATGAGGGACAAGGTCATGTTTTTATGACAGGTTTCACATCACTGACATCACACCACTTTCCAACTGCATTCCACAACTGGTTAACTTCTTTCTGTTTCTATTTGAGGTCAGGAAGTTATCTCCTATTACAAGGGATACTGTTCCATGATTTCAGACACATTCAGGCATCATAGAAGGGGAAATATTGGATGCAACAAGGACCTTTTTGACTTCCTGTCCAATTTCAGCATATCCAGACCATGCTTACTCACCCAGTTTCCAAGATGGAACCTTTCATAGGTCTTTTCATAGCTTCACTCATTTCAGTTAGAGCCTCTGTCTTCAATATCACTAAATTACTGTCATATACTGTAAGTACTTGCTTATAAGCTGATTTGACTATAAGTCAAACCCTCCCCATTTTAGGGCTACAAAATGCCTATTCTCCTTGAACCTCCTGTAAGTTTTGGTGTATTTCAAGTCAGATCCATCTGAAGGGGTGACTTGTTGTCATCAGTGAATCTGAGTTGCACTTTGGAAAAAACAAGCCCAACAGAATGGATAGATAGATATGAAAAATAATGAAAAAACCATTGTCAAGTTTTTTCACATATTATTGAATGGAATGTGTCAAAATAAATTGGCAGCTTAAGTTCGTTCTAATTAAATCAATTAAAATTCCTAATGCTTGATATTTTAAATCCATTTATATGATCAATCCACAAATTCAAATTTTAGGTCACGTACCGGTTTAAAAATAGTTCAGTGTGATCTGATTTACAATATCCTGTAATATGTTAATACCTTGCATCTTGAAAATAACAAGGAAATTTAACTTCACATTTTTTTTATTCACTGTATCCTGTAAATGTCACTACCAAATGTCATCTGGTACAAAGTCCAGATCAAGAATTCATCCTCATTGTCTGATAAGTTCTAAAATCCTCCATCATTGTCTGGTCACTTTAAATCATCATGGTCTAGTCATTGTAAATATCGTCTGACTCCATTCCCTTGGCTTCACTTTCATATATGGGTACTTATGTAGAGATCACAGGGAGTTCAAATAACCATTCTCTATTACTTGGCACTGAGCAAGTATCAGACTTGTGGATAGATCAAAGGGTTGTCACATGGGAAAATTAAGAGGGTGCTGCCTTTACATGCTAAAGGGGTTAAGGTCAAATATTCACTGGAAGATGTAGAACTCTACTTGGCACCAAACAAGTACATGTACTAAATTCAAGGCTCAATCACAAGGATTGTCAACTTGAAAGCAGGTGAGTTCTGCCTTTACTAGCCAAGGTCTTATTGGGTCACGTGCACAGGCAGCAGACTTTGGAAATATCACTTGCACATTAAAAATCAAACTTTTGGAAAAGGAAGATACCACTTAGATCAAAACTTTTAATGCATCAAACTTTGTTTATACAGCAAAATACAAATATTAATACAAATACAGGTTGTTAGTTTCCACATGAAAATGGAAGCAATATACTTGCTAGTAAATACCAAAGGTAAGCAACATTGATGGACACTTCACTTTGTGGTGGGGAGTATTTAATTTACCTTTTATACTTTAAATACAAATAACTCTAGCTACAAGTATTATATAATGAACACCATCATGAAATGGATAAACACAGTATATACCATATATGCATTTCTGAATGTGAATAGTAGCATAGAAACTTAAAAATATTTGAATTCACAGTATTTTTTGTGTACTGCAAACATTGAGTTTCCAACATGACCCCTAGACTATCAGTCTTTTTGCATGTCACGCTTATAAGATGACCACTACTCTGCATGAATAAAATTTTCAGTAATAAGGTCAACTTATAAACAAGTTTATACGATAAGATCTGATAGTGCCCACATCTGCTTGCAGGATGAGTGAGCTACATGCCATGGATCTGGATTAAATGCAGTTCCGTCTTGATAGTTCAGTCATTTTAATGATGCAACCCAGTTCAGTTTCTTAGAACAGATTACCATCAGTAGCCAATTGGATTGCTCCGGTGACCTAGTGGTTAGAGTGTCCTTCTCGGATGCATGAAGTCACAGGTTCAAACCCCAGCTGAGTCATACTAAAGACTTATAAAAGTGGTACTAACAGCTGCCTTGCTAGGCAATCGGCATTAAGAGGTTGATGTTATGTGTTAGGACGGTCAGCCTAGGGTTGGGATAATGTGCCTGGGTGGGACATCATGCTACATATCTGCAGCATGATACCCCAGAGCTGTTCATCACTATAAACTGCCACACTGCAGATGTTGTGGCAATATGACTGAAAAATTGTTAAACCTACGTTAAAAATTCAAATCTCACTGTCACACACACACACACATACACACACACACACAAAATAGCCAACCAATAAATAGTTAATCACTCCCTCTTGATCAGTATGCCAAGAGAAATTCAGCTACAGGATCAAATATGTGTTCTCAGATGCTATTTGAAATTCATTGAGAGCATCCACAACTGCTGTAAAAGACCATTCTTACTGCAGAATTAGGAAAACAAAACAACCCCACAAATGCTAGCTGGTTGGTTAAATGGGGTTATCAGATCAGCAGGATCAGGTATGACTAATGAAAAGTTTGTCTTATGAAATAAGAGCCATTTCTACAAGCCTGGCCTTGTAACTCAGTTCAAGACATAGTGGAGTTAATTGGAGAGCACCTCCAGACAACTTTCTTCAACTTCTGTTTGTGTGACATTGCCTCACAAAGTGGTAGCTGTCCAGAAAGTGACCATGTCCCATTTTTGAGAGCACAACCTAGGACCCAGGCAGGAATTTTCCACTTTTGCTGGATTCACCTGGAAAACTTTTGATGGTAAGACAATATCAAGTGAGGAAGAACATAGAGATCTCTCTAATACGTGTATTAACAAATTCTTTCTATCTTGCTAAACTAATGTTATGAGAAGTTCATATTTTTAGTAAAACAGTTATGCTCCTACTTGATAATACAGGTTGAAGCAGGATGCTCACCATTACCTCTTCCTGATTATCTATTCTTCTGACGTTAATGGGATTAGGTTATGTATTGGACAGAGAAAGCAAATTTCTTTAGCAAATGGTTTTCTGATAATACTTGTTTGATCTCACCCAAAAAAATAATAATATGGGATTCACAAAAGTGAAAACTGGTTACATCTTGGTATAACAGTCGCCACCTAGCAGATAGAAAGGGGAATTAACCTATAAGAGTCACTTCCCATTGTCGATAAAAATCTACAAAAAATTTGCTTTTCATAATACAGTTTCAACAAACCAGTAGCTGGAATGTAATAAGGGTCATGCCTGTCAGTATTATGTACATCTGTAACTGATTAACCTGTGATATAAGTGAATCTATGTTGTTTGCATTTCACATTAGCACAGTTCAACAAAAAAAGAAAAATTATATCAGAAAGGTTTTATGCAGGTAATATTCCTGTCAGATCTCACAGACTGGTACTCATAAAATAGCAAAGGGTTGTTTTTGTGTAGGATATAGTCATGTTCAGATATGTGTTATAGGACTTTTCCTACTCACAGGACAGGAAAACAAGTCCAGTGTTTGTTTCATGACATCTTATAAGATAAATAATGACATTTTGTTTCATTTCCCGTGTTTTTCTTTTTTCCCATCAAATACAGATAAAATACATTTAATGCAAATATATTTAACAATACTGTCATCAGCACATATCTTATATTGTTACATGTATTGTTACATGCACATATCAGTTCATTTGGCAGTACATTAGAATGACTTGCTACCTCATACATTTATAATTATTTATATGAGACATAGCGAAACAAGTATATCTAAATGCAAGGTTACAAATTACAGGAGTAAAAGCAATCAGTGTGGTAGAGTACAAGAGAGGCAGACAGACAGACAGACAGGCACATGGACAGAATGGTAGGCCCATATAAGTGTAGGCCGACTGATAACCTATTAAGTGTACTCAAAGCTGAGCAACATGCAGTAGTTCCATTGGAATATATGAACAGCCAGTCACCTACATTTCAGAGAAATATACAGAGTACATTCAAACTGATATAGCAAACATGTACAACGTCATATAAGTCTAGGTACCTTATCATAATGGACAAAAGGTCACACTTCTATTGCTTCTTGAAACAAAAATTACCAAACTCTCATCTCACTTCAAAATCCTACCTCCAGCACACTTCAGGAGGAATTGATGGAATTGACTAACTTGAATTTTAATTTGTTTTTGTCCATATGGACATTTTACAAAGATCTAAAATACTGCTCATACCAGTTTTTTTTGTACTAACATTTTGTTTAAACTGACCAATAGGAAGGTTACTTATTACTTGTCCTATAAATAGAACATCAGCAGGAAGAGTAATCAGGTAATCAGTAATCAGGTAGCCTAATTGCTGAGAGTCAAATAAAAACAAACAGGTAATCCTGGCTCAAGGTTGCCTAAGTGACTAAATATGTGCAAAGCAAGAATAACATAATAATTGCAACTGGTGATTTTATTTCAGCTAGCAAAGAATATTATATAAAATGATAAAGATATCCAACTCGACCTAATTAAAACATCACTATTATAAAAAAATTATAAATTATATGACCTGGCTACATATGCAGCATACTACACTCATTGATGGAATGCTTATTTTATACTGTTTGTCTGTTCACACAATCATCTTGAACCATCTTAACTTCTTATTAGAGTGAAGTTTTGTCACCAAAAATGTCTTGATAGGAAATTTCCAAATTTAGGGTTCCAGGTGTACCAGAATCTTCTACGCACTGACAGCAAGCTGTGACCACTTACAGCAAGTATCATTGTGTAAATGAGATTTCAAACACACAGCTGCTTAAATAGGCACAGTCTGGTGTTTCCCTTGAAGTCTGCATTTGGAAAAATAAAATAAAAAAGACACTTATTATGGATGCTCAACATACAGGCAACAGTACAAAATTCTCAAGCTTTTTTATTTTCTATGATTGATTTTTTCCTTGTTATATTGTAACTCACATAATGTGTTTCGCTAAAAACGAGATTTTGAATTATAAAAAAAAGCAAAGAAATGCTCAAGACTAGAAATTGAGACTATAAATTATTAATGTTGTGCACACACATGATAACTTTTTTCTTTTTCCTTTTGTAAATTTTACAACATGTAAAGTAAGTAAAAATCAAAAGAAAATTTGACCAAAGTAAAGCTAGTCCATACAAACATACAAGGGGATAGCAGAAAGCAACACATTTTAGCAAGTACCTGTATTGCATACTGGGCTATAGAGAGATCTTTGGCAAAGATTACTGACAAGAAATAAAGTGGGGAGGGAACTAGCCAAAAGTATACTTGCCTGGCAAAGGGAGTACAACCCATTTATACTTAACTCTTTAGACCAAGTCAAGGAAAGTTAAGGGACCTGAGAACAGGAGCCTAGATGAGTGCAACCCTATCAAAAAGTTAGAAAAATAGAGAAACCCCAATTTAAAATATATCTAAATAAAATTTTGATCCAAATTCTGTTTGATTTTTTCGGAAGCCCACAAAAACAGACCTTCAGGGGCAACAGAAACATAAAAAACACCTTCATAAATTTTCAATCTAAGGGGGGGGGGACAGTTCACAGCTAGTATCTAATTTAGCTAAAATCTCCACAAATAAATCGATCTTAACTTCTTTTTACATTAATGTTTTGTCACCAAAAGTTATCAGGACCAGGGCAGAAGAAAAAAATGGGTTTTTTTTCCTCAATATTTTGTGATTATCTTCAGGTTTTTTTTATAATTATCTAATATGATTCCAATATTTCAGTTCGTATGGACACCTTGTTTCATGGATTACTAAAAACCTGTATTTTTGAAACTATTTATTTTGTATACTCTTAAAACTTCTTCAAGTACATTGTATTGCAAAAATATTGAAATGGAATAACAGTGTAGGAAACTTCAAGTCATATCATAAAGGAATTAGAACAAATACTCACAACTTGACCCCAACTGCAAACTGCACAGACCCAGATATAATGTTGTATAATGCACCAGTAGATTTGGGTCTGTGCAGTTCTTTTAGGAGTAATCACGAGAAACAAACAACAGAGACCCTGATTTGCAGGCACATTATGCAATGGCATATTAAGGTTTGTGTTTCTTGCAGTTGGACTTGACTTGTAAGCAAGTATATATTGTAGTTAATTTTAATTACATTTGATAAAAGTATTTATTAACCTGATTAAAAGCCAGTAATTGCATAACAGTATATATCATTGACTGGTTAAAATTTTCTGAGCAAGAGTTTCTAGCCATATGCACAAGTCAGAGCTGGAAGACTTACAAGCCCCACCGTCTCTTTAATTTGTTCAGTACCTGTGAATAATGTTGCACTGTGTGAATATTTAAACCACCACAGGTAAACCACAATGTATTCTTTTAATTTTTGAAAGTGATACAACATGCATCATACTACTACTTGTATGTGAATCTTGGTGCTTCACTGAACCCTTAATTTGCTTACATTTGTGGTAAACTTGTTCATAAAGGATTTTGTTGTCATTTAAATGTGAAGAAAGGTTTAAATGTTCTTCATTTTGTGTTTACAGGTGTGTATTGTGGATCCAACTAAAGACACCTGCTGGAAGACCCTGCGGAATCATATAGAAACAGATGGTGTTCACCAGGGTGATAAGACTGGGCCAAACTACTCAAGTTCAGGTAGATCAGTCTCTCCTGAGTGCATTTGTTTGTGCTCATTCAAACTGCAAATCAGCGGTAGTAATTATAGGTTGCTGTGTATACTCTCATACCTCAAGTGGATGAGTTGTTTGCCATGTCAAAAACAAGTCCACCCAATATATCAGACAGTATACACGCATATTTATTACATAACAGTAAACTAATTAGTTGGTAGAGTTTTCAAAACAAATATTGAAATAAATATACTCATTTTTTATCATTGATGTCATTCATAGCTTCCGTATTGACACCTATGCTTATATCAGGCAGGTTGAATGATATACTGATGTAACATGTTCTGTGGCATCATATTCTCACCTATGTGACAGAGAAGTCTTGTATTTTGCTAACCTTAATTTTCTTATCTCAGTCTGGTCATTGCAGTCAGGTCCATGCTCTATGAACTACTTTGTCAAGGGATGCAACCATTGTTTCTGCTTGGCTTGATGGATTTGTTTCCTTGTAATAAATGTTAATTATTATTGTTAATTTTATATCACATCCCTCTATTAAATGTGATAATACCTCAGCATTATAAAACATTTTATGTAGTTATTTTCTAACACGTAAAAATTGTGTACTTCGGCTGGACAGGTCATGCCACAGCCCACATTAACATATTCGTATTAGTATGCCATATGTAAAGAACATTTGCACATGGCTTTAGACCCTCTATGAAATACTTATAGTACTTTACAATTATAAGTGTTAAGTTGTAGCTGTTTGTCGGTGAGGGTGTACAAGTAGTAAATATTATAGATTCTACCGAGTTGATTATTCAGATTTTCATAAAACATTGTAAGACCAAATGACCTACAGATAAATGTGAAGAAATAATAGTGAGTGATGAATACTGTATGTGTTGGATGTGCTAAACTTTATTGAAAAATGAAGAGTTCTTTTAACTTTAAAGGAAAATACTGGTTGAAAAAAATAATCTGTTGGGGTTTGCATCGAGACAAGGAAATCCCAGTCACAGGGTTACATTATTTGTCTCCCCACAAGACAAAGACTCATAGGGATACAAATAATGTCACCACTTGACTGGTATTTTCTTGTCACAAGATACGTGTCCTTATCAGCTATGACTGCTTGCTGATGTGTTCCAATAGCTCATTTGACTCCTATGTAATGTCATTGGGATGAAATCAGAGTATATAATAATCACCTTTGTTCTCTGTGCTTGCACATAGTTTAAAATATACAAATATCAGATCTTTAATGAAAGTCTTTCTAATATGAGTTTTGGAAATGCTTTGATTTTGACATGGGTTTTCACATTGATGTTCTTTACATCAGTAGTAACTTTGCTTGCTGTTCTTGATTGTTTGTTCTTAAGGTTAACCTTTATATAGCCATTTCAGTCTGACAGTTGTTTCTTAGCTTCCACTTTAAGGTTTATGAGGCCTTCTCCAGTCTCAGCTGTCTTTATGAACAAGAATATTTTTGTTGACACAAAGATATTATGTTATTAAGTTGTGCCCTTCTATATAAAGTTTCAGTTCTGTCAGGGAAAACAAATTAGTTATGTACAATGGCTTATACATAGAAATGTTAAGAAAAACAATAAATAAACCAAGTATCAGTACACTTAAGATTGTCTTACCGGAAAGATCTTTAATTACAGACTGGAATGTTAGCAAAACAGTATGATAGTATGGTTGTTGTGGTTGAATCCGTCAGCTAGGTTGTTTTGGTTTTGGCTTATTTATTAAATTAAGTGGAATTGGCCAGGGAAACAGAGAATACACTTTAATCTGTCCATGTTTTTCATTCAAAATACCTGCATGGTCAAGCTTTTGCTCCTAGCAATATCTGGAAATGGTATCCAACAAATGATAACATTTCAGTTATAGAAGGGAAAATCATCCTTTTGAAAAGTTAAAGCAGTCAGCACAAGAAGTATAACAGGGACTATGAAATTATTGAAGGGGATCCGGAAGAAAGAAACAGTTACACTCTTGGACTTCATTTTGTGTCATTTTGAGTATAGCTTTTGGCAGGTGCAATGACTGCCACTGCGAAATGAAATTTTAGAAAATTCAGCTACATATGTCAGGCTGAGAGATCTGTCAAGAAACCATAGACTGAGATAGAGTTTGGAACAGTAGTCCCTGAAACTGTACTGAAGGACTTAAAGAACGAAACGTACTTCATGAAATTTATAGTTGAACCTGATGTTGCCTTCACTGCATCAGATCACATTTCTGAACTTTTGTAATTCATGTTTACAATATGACAATAGTGGTAAAATGAAAATTTGTATACAGTGCTCACCCTCCCCCAACCAGCGGCCACCCACTTTTTAGGGCCAGAATCTCTTGGCACCGATAAGTTTGTGTTCAGAAGTGCCCCTCAAGAAAGGCCATCCCACTAGTGTGACTAGCGGATGACATATTAGTGCAAAAATGTAAAATTTACCCCTTACAAGCGGCCACATTTTATTATTAATATGTGTCCAGAATCAATATTTAATTCATACGGTAAGGTAAGTAATCCGATTATCTTTCCTGATTTGTGTTGCCAGATGTCAGGTTTTCATTACTGAGAGAAGTGTTGGCTAAAGTACATGTACCACTAAGGTTAATATTATTAATGCCAGTGTTTAGAGGAAATGGGGTCAGCAATGTTTTGATAGAATTTTGGGTTTCACACTGGGTTTTGTTTTGTTTTGTTTTGTTTGTTTTGTTTTTTTGTTTTTTTTATTACGACCAGACGTAATTGTCAAGATCATAACATGGTCAGCATAGGCTTAATATAGATTTTGTGGATTAACACAGAAATTAACCTTGAACAAAACAGGGTACCAGACAAAGACAGTAAAATCACATGACAGTATATGTATCACGTCCTTGATAAACAAGGAATTTCATTAACTCTACAAAAGTTTCATATGCATAATTAAATTGCAGTACCGTACAGTTAGCAACATAGGAATAAACTGTTACAAAATTTAAGCATGTCATGACCTAAACAGAGGAATAATACTTTAGAAGGAAAAGTAAAAGTTATTCGACTTGATGACAATGGGGAGAGTTCACTAGCTGATAAATTGTTTTCTGGGAAGACTCAAATAAACAACATCATAATAGATAAGGAGAATATTCTGTAGTAGTGGGAAAATGGATTAAAAATGGAAACATAATTATTTTAAATATGAAACAATGTATGTACCAAGATTTAAATAGCATTTTTGAATGGGTTTGCAATGCGCATGCCAACAATATCCCAAGCCTAAGAATAAGAACTATTAATTTATGTTACCTTGAAATAAGTCTGTTTTTAAGACAATAAGAATATATTAATAATTAATGCTACTTTTAAATAAAGATATTAACTGCTTTAAGTTTTATGTAGATTTCTTACTGTATACACATATACATACACATACATCTCATAAATATAGTCTCCCTCTGGAAAGACCACCCATCTTATATGGCCACTTTCTCGGTGCAGAAGGTGTGGCCGTATAAGAGGGGGACCACTGTAGAAAAATAAAAACTACCTTACTGAGAAGTTCTTCTTTGGATTGAAACATGTTTAAAATCAGAGAGATTCGGCTTATACAGGAGTTTGCTTTTGTTTGTTTGTTTTTACTGCAGTGTTAACACATTAGTTGGCTATATCATGCATAAGTTAAGTGTCTTTCCTAAGGACACAGTTAAGCATCAGACCTGGGGTGGCGTTAAAAGGTACTGAATCTGTGATCATGGATTACCATAGAGGAGACTGAGCTGTATTTAAAGGTCTTCTAATAGACAGCTTGCATTTCAACCATTATTTGGAAGTAAAATTAGTTTCATCATTACTTAATACTTTTTAAGATTAAGTAGTACCAGTTAGGTGCTTGTCACATATTTTAGTGCATTTTAAGGTTCAGTAGCCATAGACCAGAAAGCATCACCTGGCTTGCTGTGCATTAATGCTTGAAGCAAAATGCTATCACACAGAAGCAAATATTACATTATACATGCAGCTGAGTAAGATTGCCATATTTTTCAGCATACAAGTCAATAATGTCCAATCTTGAAGTCTGGGCTTCGTCTTATACTCCAGATCAACTTACATATGGCCTATGTCATTGGAATTGCTTTGATGGTAATACATTGATTTTTAGATGTAATATAAAGTCAACAGTAAGTTATCTGAACCTGGTTTGTCTGCTAAGGAAAATATCAGGGATTAGAAAACAGTAAAACTGAATTACCAATTCCATTTTCTTTCAATATAAAATCAAAACAGTGTTGGCTTGGAAGAGGAGGGTTGTAATTTCGTTTGGTTTCTTTGTTTTAATCCTGACCTATAGAAAGTTGTAACTGCAGTTTAGCAGACTGTAATGATTTATTTCTTTCTTGAATTGTTAACAAGGTTGCAGCTGTGCAGTAATGATATAGACTTATGTTCTGGACCACTTATCCTGTTCTCACTGATTTGATTTATTATTTATAAACAAAACATTAAATCACCATTTGACAATCAACAATTTTCAGTTTAAAAAAATACAATGTGACTCACTATTTTCATTGTTCAAAATAACCTTGGCTAATAACATATGACCCACCACGATTTTTTATTTTTCTAGAAACCAGAGGTCATATAGTACTCTCTACCATTTTTATTTTTAAAAACCCTAAGCTATTAACACTCGAAATTATATGAAATATCTTAAGCTACTAACCCTCAAAATTTTAAGTAAAATCATAATCTATTATTCAAACTGTAAACTTCAGTGAAAACCATAGGAAACTGCTTATGGTCTTCTTTAGCTTAATATTAAGTTTTTATAGATTGAATGAATCACTTAATGTTGTTAAATAAATCAACTTCATATATGGTACTTTGACCAACTTGGCAATAACTGAAAATGTACACCCAAGTTTAAGCTTTTTGTTTGGTGTTTTAACTTGAACCTTGAATCCTTTTTCATGCCTTTCATGATCAATCCAATTAAGATGTCCAGGACTACCAAATTTATATCCATTTATGCATAACTATCACTCTTATGGTTGAGAAAATGAATCTAGAATATAAATATGATGCAAATCATTACTTTATTCGCATGATTAAAACAATTGAT
The DNA here is from genome assembly GCA_016617855.1 of Megalonaias nervosa. Taxonomy (NCBI): domain Eukaryota; kingdom Metazoa; phylum Mollusca; class Bivalvia; order Unionida; family Unionidae; genus Megalonaias; species Megalonaias nervosa. The sequence goes on from JAECUM010002447.1 coordinate 54,990, forward strand.
CTGTTAAATCAAAATTCAACTGTTGTAAGTTAGCAACAGTGTGTCCGCCTTTTATAAACATGTGCTCTGCATCATGCAGTTGCAACATGCAGTCATTTAAAATGTTGAATAGCATAGATCAAAGCTTTTTGATAATATACATGGGACTAGGCCATTCTTTGAACTCATCCAGTTTATCGTTTTCAAAGTTTCACCAAAAGAGAGGAATATTAGAGCAAACTTCAAACTTTGGAACAAGGCTGTATGTTAAGAATGAATTACTGGTATGTGTTCAGTTCTGAAGTTTATATCATTTCCAGAAAAAGGTATGGCCGAGAAGTACCAATTTTTGAAAAATATGGATTTTTTATAGTTAAAAGACATTTATTTCCTAGTTTGCAATACTAATTAGAAAATAAAAATATAGAAGTGAAGTCCTGGAATATTTGTCTATTTTTTAGAAACAAGGAAAAAAAACATTAGTCACAAGGTAACCATTTAAATAGTTTGAGGCAAATAAAATAATTGATCCACTCATTATTTGGCTTCCTTTTAGAAACTTATTGTTGGTGATTAAGGCATCCAGCTTTTTGTTATTCCTTTCAATGATAAATTTTTTCATTCTTTTCATTAATATGACAAGTTACAAACTTAATGCATTTCATGTGGCTAATTTGTTAGTAAAATATCTTCCACACATTTGAAAATTATTTACTGATGTTTGTTCCATTCAGTAATGGTGATATTCTCATAATAAAATGTTCATTGATTCCCAAAAACCAAAACCTCCCATACTCCAAATTAATCATACCATAACTTCTCATGTTAATTTCTTTTTTTGGATGGGATATTATGCTACACGTCTGCGTCATGATGCCCCAGTGCTAGACATCACTATAAACTGCCACACTGCAGACATCATAGCGATATGACTGAAGATTTGTTAAAGCTATATTAAAAATCCAAAGTGCATGCACGCACACATGCACACACATACACACGCTCCTTAATCCACAAAATGACAGTGAAATGAAAGATAAATGTACCATCTTTGTTCCTTTCATTCATTCTGAATAGTGTGATTCAGACGTTGATTTTTGGGACTATTTTTTGGTTTATGGAGACATTTTCAGAAATTCATTTTGTATGGAGCAATTCATATTTTGTAATAAATCCTTAAAGATTTGACACCTTTGGTACTCAGTACTCAAACAAGATATAAAGAAAGGGATGCTTCTACCATATTTGTCTTTAATGCCCTCCCCTCTGACCTTTCTAGCATCCATTACCCCATCGTCCAAAAATGTATCACTTTTGTACAAGAGGCCTCTCATGCAGACCCCTCTGATTTCATACCATTTTATTTTTTTTATATGACTGAGTGTTCATTTTTGAATAAGCCAGCTTTAAGGAGGTTCTTTCCATTGCTCATTGCTCATGTCATGATATATACAGTGTGACCCCGCTATAGCATGCTCCATTATAACACAAATTCAGATATAATACGGTAGTGGTGTGGCTCCTGAAATTTCATATACATGTATTTTTCTCATACATGAAAAAAGTTTTTTCTTAAAAGTACGAAAAATATGTAAAAAGTTTTTTATCATTTTGGGGAAGAGATCACGTATGAATAATGCAAGACAATCGTGGCATGGCTCCTGGAATTTTATATGTATTTTTCTCATACACAAAAAAGTTTTTTCTTCTTAAAAGTACAAAAAAATGACGTGTAAAAAGTTTATTCGGCAATTGTGCAGGGCTTCCCCAATATCGCAAATTGTGTTTTATTTTCCTTATTGGAGGCAAAATATACCATCTGGCAATATTTTTTTTTTATTGGCAACATTGTTGGCCATTTAAACTTGCATATACAACCATTGGTTTGGAGTGGAGAAATTCAAAGGTCCCATGAAAGGAAGCCGCTAACTTGATATAAAATGCACTGAAATTTATCTGTTGTTACATAAACAAATTCTTTGTCCATATTGACAAACCATCTTAACAGTGCATTGTTATATCATAATCAGCTTATGTTAACATCTAGCATGAGAACTGTATGTTGTGAGATATCTGCTGTTTTTGGACATTTCTGGTTGCGGAGATTAACCGGACGAGGCATTATCTCATAATCTGTCTTTCATCGGCTTTTCGGCCACTCGCTGGGATTTAATATATATACATAGACTGACATTTGTATTTCGTTGGTAAGTAAAATTCCTTGTCTTCATTCAGAATTAAATCCTTCAGAACACTCACATTTTCTGTAGTAACCCTTGTCATCAGACCAGAACAACTGCGTCTCTATCGACCGTTGACCCTTTTTTAAATTTCTGATGCATGCGTGGAAAGCAGCATCACTCCGCTACCACAATGTGAAAAAAACAAGATCTTACTTGTTGCACTGTTCAGTAGGAAGTACAGTAACTACAATCAATCAAACAACGGCCAATTCCTTTTTTAAAAATGCATTCAGATAAAATAGTTTGTTGAAATGTCAAAGAAAACAGATTACCTTTGAAGCACCGATTGTTATGAAAATATACTAAACAGAGGGGAAGAAAATCGGTCTCAATCATGCAGTACAGTTATTTGATGTTGCCGCCACAATAAGAAACAGGCATTTGTTTGGTTCTCCAAAGCTGTGCTTTAGCGGTGACTTCAATAACGCATGCACCCTTCATCAAAGAAAACCAACTACAATCTTCAATAAAAACAAAGAACCTTTCTTCAAAGGAAGTCAGTACCAAACTTAAATAAAAGCAATGGAATCTGATGGATTGTTTCATTTTCGAATGTGACTGGAGCACGTTTACTATGCCGTGAAAGTTTCCTTTTTGCAGGAAAAAAGTTTATGCTTACGAACGCTACCAGTGGCAGCTTAAAACATAAACTAACTTTCACCAGCTTGGGATGTACTGAAAAGTAAACTTGCTTCATCTTTCGTTATGTGGTTGTGCTATTTTTTTCCCACTGAATTCAGACCTATATGACCTGTGACAAAATTATTGAATATTTTAAACCTCTGTGTGTGCATATTTTTGATGGAATTACTTGAATTTAATGTATAAGATGAGATTCGCAGGTGAGTACACGGTGTTGATACTCTGTTCATGCTGTGCATTAGACATGTACATATAAACAGTATACACATACATGTACCAATGCGTGGGTCTCTGAATAAAGTAAAATATTATATATGCCCTCTCTGTTTTCAATACAGGTGTATTTCTCATTTAATATGCATTGATTTAAGATGGTAACTGCCAATGAAGCACGTAATTTTGTGCCCACATTTATTGCCTGCCTCCCCCCCCCTGCACAAATTTTTAGGGGTACATGCAACATTTTCTTCAGCTAACTGACCTGGTTGCTTATAACACGGTTCAGTCTATAACAAGGTCGGGTTCTATGACTCCCAACTACCTTGTTATAGGTGGGTCCCACTGTATATATATATATATATATATATATATATATATATATATATATATATATTGAAACTATCATCCAATCTTGAAATGTAGAAATTTATTTAGCAACTGCTACAAGTCCTCTGTTTTTCTTTTCACAACTGTCTATTTTTGGGAGTTTGTTTTTAAATTCCGGGGTCAAAAGAGTAATTATTTTCAGATTATGTTTTCCAACACTCACATATTAAAACCATATGCTTCAAAACAAACTCCAAAAACAGACTTCCTATGATATTCTTCACACCTGCTAGAATATTTTTAATAATTGAGAGTTCAGTCTTGTTGTCAAAAAGGACTTTATTTTTATGAAGCTATTTTATATGCAAAACATTTTTTTATTTTGATCATTTAATTCACATTACTTTAAATCTGCCAATTTATACACCTCTATGGTCTGTTAATCAATAGTATTGATGATAGAATTTTGAAACGTAATGGATTGTACTGCTGTCTGACATCTTGAGTACACATGTATTTACATGGTTTATACATTTAAAAAAATTTCTTACAAGACAGAAGGCTTGTCAAGTACTGCATACTGAAAGATCTAATGGAATGGCATGCTTGAAGTGTGTTGGATTAATAGGCAAATTTCATTTGTGGAGTTAAAAGAGGATCATGCTTGGATTTTGAGAATTGTTCACTAAATATAAATTCACATTTTTGTACTTAAACTTAAGGCATTCTCCATAAAATCTGATAGCTTCCATGATGCAATACAATAAATCCAGGATTATATTCAGTAATTTCGACCTGTTTAAAGTTTGCATCAAGATGAAAACCTTGTAACCCATTTGAAAGCTGATCTTAGTTTTTCTTGGTAAAATTCTAATCTAAGGATACAAGAGCTTGGTTCATTATCAGTAGTCATTGTGATATATTCTGCTTGCCTCAATAAAAATAATGCAGTACTCAAGTATATGAATAAATATGCACATGATTGATTATACTGCTTTTATCTTCATGCTTTTTACAGTTATTCTTCAGCTTTTTTTCCAGGTCTTTTAACTTGAAAACAAACATTCATATTTTGGAGATACGGTATAAAATCAGCTTTAATCTCTTGCTGCACTTTTTATTGTTAACTAGTAACTAAGCTATTTGGTATAAAATTCAGTAAATTAAATATTAGACCAAAATACTGTTTTATATTTGAAATGGTTAAGACCATGTGAGTTCAAGAAATATATGAGCACAGAATATACAGCCAAAATTTTACTGATTGTAAGTGTTCAATCTTAACACTTAAGTGAAAACAAAATACCCATTGAACCTATATTAGGTGAGACTTGACAATCCAAGCCAAATAATTAGAAAATCTCACTTTTCTCAATTATAAATTGAAAAAATTCAAATCATGACCAATTTGGTAAGAAAGGAGCATGCTTAATATAAAATGAGTACTAAAAAATATATAATTTTGGCATGATGTTTACACATTCAAGACTGGATTTAGTTACCATGGCAACCAATCCATTTTATCCTCTGCATAAAGTGTACAGAATACCCATTCAGTGTCCTCAACAAAGTTCCCACTATAAATAAATGTATTACTACACATATTCAAGTTTTTGCAACTTTATGCCAGAATTGTAACTCATAAAAAATATATTTAAAGAATTTGTTCCCCAAATAAATGGAAGAAGCCAAAATTACTGTTTCAGGGGAAGAGAGGAGCAGTAAATTTAGGACAACATTGACTAGTTATATCACCCAGTATGGCCCTGTGTTGTGCATTGGGTGTTACCTATCATGAGTCTGTCCAGCAACAATTGTTTGTCACCACTCAGGAGGCCATATTTCTGATCCGATTTTAGTCAGATTTGGCCCTAAATGAAAATGATGCAGTCTGACATCCAATATGGCCACCATTGCAGCCATCTTGAAAATCTTGTTATAGCTACTCCTCCTGAATGAATGGTGATATCAGCATGGGCTTTTCAATAGAAGACTTCTTATGATGTCTAACTGATCCTAAATAAAAATGGTGCCAGTCTGACATTAAATATGGCAAGCATGGCAGTCATCTTGAAAGTCTTGTTATGGCTACTTCACCTCAATGGCTGGCCTTATCAGCATGGGGTTTTGAATGGAAGACTTCATATGATGTCTAGCTGATGCTTAAGACAAATTGTGCCAATCTGGTATCTTGCATTGCCATCATAGCAGCCATCTTAGAAATCTAATCACAACTTTGTTTGAACAAAGTTTTCACCAGAATACTTCTTATGATGTCCAGTTGGTCTTAAATTAAAATGATGCTGATCTGGCATCCAATATGACCACAACCAGTTATTTTGAAAATCTTCTTATTGTTACTCTTCCTGAATGGAAAATCATATCTTAGAAATATTGTTATCAGAACTCCTCTCGATGGCTGTAACAATATCGGGGTTCTCTAATAGACTTGTTATGATACCTAGTTGGTCCTAAATGAAAATGGTGTCACTTGTACATCCAGCATGGCTGCCATGATGACTGCCTTAAAAATCTTGTGTCACTACTCCTCCTGAATGGATGATTGGTATGACAGGTCATTTTATTTAAGTCCTAAATGAAAATGGTGTCAGTTATACATGCAATATGGCTGCCACAATGGTTGTTTTAAAATTTTGTTGCCACTACTCTTCATGAATGGATGATCATTATGACATGGAGTTTCTTGTACATAGTGCTGAGGGTCGCAAAGGAGGAGGTAATGTGGAACGATCTAGGCAAGGATGTCAGGTACCTATTAAACATGCTCATTTTGGGAAGGGTCATCATTGGTAAGAATGATATGCATGTCCTTGTACATTTTGGACAATGTCAACCAAGCATTCAGATTGGGACATGGTACAGAGTAGACCTCGTTAAAGAGAAAGGCATTGTAGCCACTGTCATCAAAGCATGTGAATGTAGCATCTTCTGTACATGTGCATCATAACCACATCAATCCTTGTTCAGCTAGAGTGTCACAAAGAGCACTGCTGGAGCAGCTACCAGGTAGCTTTTTGCTTGCCACCCAGGCTGGGTAATAGGCAGATACTTGTTTAACCTGTTTCAGGATTGGACCCAGTAAGTGGAAGTGGAAGTGGACCATTCCTTGGTGGAGGAATTTCAGCTAGCTCAACAAACTTGTCTATGATGATCTCTATTTCATTTTTTCAGCCATAGATACTGCCAGATCATTGTCGAACTTTCCTTTTCCGTTCATTTTCTCCATACATCTTCTGTCAATCAATTTCCTGTGCTGTATAATTCTCTGTGTTTGTTTCTATCAGTCTAGCATCATCCTTGTGGTCCCATATGTCATCCATGTAAATTTGCTGCAGTTTTTCAGGGGCAGATATACATGGTCATACAGCCATTTCCAGGTCTTCCATATCACAAGTGAGCAGGCTTTCAGGCAAATGGTTTGGCATCAGTGCAGAGGTGCTCAACTTTATGCCACGTATATAAGTCTGTTTCTGAAAACTGTCTCTTGTAAATGATACCACTTTCTCCACCTCTTTAAATTTCTCTCTTGTGTGAACTTCACTCCACTTTTTCAGATAGTCTCTTATCAATTCCAGTCATTTTTCATTCTGTCTCTTCAAGAACCTCAACCTCTGCTGTATGGACACACACCTCACACTTGCTCTCAGTGTGGTGCAGGTCTGCATTTGACTGTCTTCTCATTTGCTTGCTTTCATTATTGAGCCACAGTTTCTGCTGTAGAGTGACGAGCTGGCTCTTGATGTTGCCGTTGACTCCAAAGCCAAAATTGTCTATTGCTGCTATATAGTTTTCATGACTTTGAAAGAAATCTCCGAGGTTGTGTATTACCTCATTGTAATTCATTATACTGAGATTATTTCTAGTTTAATATTTCTCTTATATGAAACTATATGTAGCTTGAATATTTCACTAATATGAGATTATATCTGGCTAAAATATTTCTAAAAATATAAAAGGTGGTGATCAATTTTTTGTGGTACATAAGAAACATTAAAAAATGTGACACCAGGACATGCTGCTTTTCCCATGAACTTCTTGTGAAAAATCTCAGGTCTTTCTTTTTGCCAGTTGGGATCACCCAGTTAAACCTTTTTGTAAATCATTTCAACAGGACCTGTGCAGGACTGTGACAGATATGTGGTACATGCCATTTTGTTTATGTGCAACACAAATCATGTGAGAAGGTGATGCTTGGTCATTTTGCTTGCCAATGAATTACACGCAAAATTGAATTATAGTTCATGGGATGACACTGGAGAATGCATAACTGTTTCCATTTTTGTTTCAACCATTTATATATAATTGTTTAAAACTAAATGTATGCTATTAATTTAAATCCATATAGACTAATTCATATTTCCCAGATATTTAAGTTGATCAGTAGATTTTGTATCATTAATAGTTTATTTCAGGGTGACTGCAGCAATTTGGGGTAACAATTTTGCTCATTAAACATTTCAAGGGGAGACAACTGTTTTTTCAGGGAACACTTTTCAAAGCATCCCAAAATGATGCAGAGCAAAGAATTTTTCTAGGCCTGTTTTTGTTGCTGAAATTAAGGCCATTTCCAATGCCAAAACCTGTCTCTCTTTCCCAACGTGGGTGAGAAAAAAATTCCAATCTGAATTTTACAAACATCTGATCAAATTTTCTTAACAAATATGCTTTGTATAACATTTAGACAGCCGTATTTGAAAATGGTGGTAAAATCTATTAGAATATCAGACTCGTAAACCAAGGGTTATGGGATCACTACATGCTCATTCCACAACTGGTTTGACTTCTTCAGTGTCTCCTTGGAAAAAGGTACTTAGCTCCCATTTCTGTCGGCATAATATAATCAGTCTTGTGTTAAAAGTGCCATTAAAATCAACCAATGAACCCACCATCTCAAGATGCATGCTTCCAATTAAATTGATTTATTGTTTACATTGTATATTTTGTGTGCTTAGCCTAAAAAATCCATGGAATATATTAATAGTAAGGGTGTATAGTATTTTTTGTGCAGCTTTTAAGGAAACAGCAAATATTATATTGGCTTGTTGTTTCTAGAAAAAAAAGTATTATTCCCTCCTTCTGCCCTCATTTCAATTAAAGAATGTTTTTTTTCTAATTGCACGCAAATTTTTAAATTCTACAAAACAATTAACTTTTGAATAAATGTAATCTACCCTCAGAATTTGAGCTGTATCCAATCAGTGCTTTTTGAGTTATCAGATCTGCTATATATTCTGTATATTTGTTTACTTTGTTGCATCTTGCTAGTGTACATTTCCACAAGGAAGCCAGTTGAATTTACATTGTGGGACCTTGCTAGTATACATTTCCACCTGGAATCCTGCTGAGTTTGCTTTGTGGGATCTTGCTAGTGTACATTTTCACTTGGAAGCCTGCTGAGTTTACATTGTGGGACCTTGCTAGTGTACATTTCCTCTAGGAAACCTGCTAAGTTTACTTTTTGGGACCTTGCTAGTGTACATTTCCACTAGGAAGCCTGCTGAGTTTACTCTGGGGGACTTTACTAGTGTACATTTCCACTAGGAAGCCTGAACTATGTAAAACTGCAAAGTAATTGCTTGTGGCTTTGGCATTGATCAATGGACACAGAAGGAGGCACCAAGCAAGGTTGATTGACATATTGGAATTATTATTTGCATGTCAACAATAAATACAGAAACTTCTTGAAATTCTTGTCATGGACTTAATCTGGTATCCATATTATCTCCTAGACTCCACTGCGCTCTTGGCACTGGAGCAATTACTTCCAGGTTTCAGTTGTCAAGATTTGGAATAAATGTCTTATTAGCGTATGCAGTAGATCATTCCTTGTGATAACTTTTGTCCTAATTGGAGAATAAACATGCCTTGTTATAGCCCTCATCAGGGTCTATTCCAGAAAGGAGAATTTATAAGTGAAATTCTCTTTTCATTTAGAAAAGGGAAAAGTTTTCAAAATAAAGGAGGGATTTAAAGTACGTATGATGTTAAATTTTAGTATATTCAGCTGATTCCAAAGTTTGAGAAATTAGCATGCAGTTGCACATAGAACAGGTATTGGCAAACTTTTACAATTGCTGTGCCAGGTCTGATGAATTGAAGAACGCTGTCTGCCAAATAATATTTGTCCCTTTAATTTAATTGTTGTTTATAGTACATTCAGTAGAGGACTACAAGTGGTACCACTTGTCTTTCCAAAAGGTCTGGCATGCCACAATTGGCCAACATCTGTCCTATAAGGCAAAAAAATATGTCTTTTCGGTTGGCTGACAGCCCCTGTTTTTCATTGCTGACCCTAACAGTTTTTTTCTCCCAGGGTAAATATAAAGTTTTAAAATAAAAATATACCAAAATTGACCTCTGCATCTAATTGAGCTGCATTTTGCCCAGTACTTTATCTATCTATCTATATATATATATATATATATATATATATATATATATATATATATATATATATATATATATATATATATATATATATATATATATATAATGTGTAGAAAAAACAACCCCAAACCTTACCTACCCTAATTTTTAAACTAGTGCAATAGGAAATATATTTGGGGAATGCACCTAATACATCCTGTCAAGTAATCACAAAAATTTCACTTAAAATATTTTGCAAAGTTTGAGTGACAACAAAATGTGCATAATTCACAAAGATTCTGATCACATCATTGGCATAATGTGGACAGAATGTCTGTTGACACCAAGTATTGACAAATTTCATAATACTGCAGACTTTAAACAACTTGCTGAAATTTATTGATGCAAAAGTATTACAATTTGCATCATGTTGGTATATCTGTCAATTCAGCTGAGTAACAGCAGTAAATCTGAGGAATAATGACGACACCTTTCTTTACTAAGTGTTCTCATTTATTTAGAAGAATTAGCCTATCAGGAGTACCCCAGTTTTCAAACTTGTTTACGATGTAAAGTGGTTTATTGTTGATGCTTACAAAAATGTAATTCAGATCCTAAAGACCCATTTAAATCAGATAGTATTTTTTAGAGGAAAAAATTGCCTACAGATTTTGGACTTGTTTGGTTGGTCTAAGGATAGGGTGAAAAGTGAGTGATCAAGAATTTCTTCTCTGATGTCATTACTTTATACAGGAACATCTAATATACCATATATACCTGCATACATGTCAGATCCAAGTGAAAATTCCATAGATTCAGATCTGTCATTACAGAATGCTCCAGAAGATCTGAGTCTATGCAGTTTTTAAGAGTAATCAGTAAAACAAGCAAAATACACCCTGATCTGCCAGCATGTGTTTTTACAGTTGGACCTGACATACAGACAAGTGTATATGGTAATTCAGTAATCCACAACTCTAACGCTGTTAAAGGGGAAATTCAGTTAGGGAGGTTGCCTTATACTGGAAATGTTACCATATAAATTGAGAGTGTTTTACTGAGGGGTGTTCTAATTATCTGCCTTATAGTGAGGGTCAACTGTACTTAGTGTTTGGAAAATCTGACAATATGGTATACCATATATACTTGCTACAAGTTGAGGCAAACTGCAAACAACAAAGATCTTGATCTACCATAGCATAATGTGCCTGCAGATCAGGGTCTGTATTGTTTGTTCTACTGATTACTTATAACAAACTGCACAGACCCAGATCTGCTGACACAATATGCAATCACAGATCTAGATCTTTGCCATTTTGTTGTTGGAATTAACTTATAAGTGAGTATACATGTATATGGTAATTAATCATCATTTACAGATAACCGATTGATGACAGTTAAAATAAAAGATTAATTTGTCATTTGATGTTGTTCCAAATCAGGTTTTTTAAAAAAAAATAGCTCAACATTTTGAAGGAAACAGAAATGGTGCAGAACTGAATTTGTACCAGAATCATTACAGAAATCATAATTGATTAATTGATCATATGACAGAAAGTGACAAGCGCTTGATCAGATTGATAAATCAGAACAGCTCTGTAAGTACTTGGACCAGTTATTCAGACCGGAAGATGACAATTTTGCTTCTGTAGCTGGATGATTGATGTTTATTTCAGTCATACAATAGGCCATATATACTGGCTTATAAGTCAGGACCAACTGCAAACAACATAGACCTGATCTGCCATTGCATGATGTGCCAACTGATCAGGGTCTATGTTATTTGTCCTACTGATTGCTGGTAACAAACTTCAATGACCCAGATCTGCTAGTTTATTATGAGATGACAGATCTGGGTCTGTGAAGTTTGCAGTTGGTTCCGACTTGTACCAAAGAAGAATGGTAGGTCATTCAGTAAAAAAAAAATCAATTTCCTTTGTTACACAGACATGATCTTGTTCACAATTGCTTAGATAGGTATGTAAGCTTTTATGGGGAAGGGTAAAACTAAAAAGGAAAAAAAAAAAATTATCAAGACCAAATTATTGATCTGTTGATGCTAACAAATGGCAAAATTGCTAGGGGCAGTGAAAAAAAAAAACAAGTTGGCCAGTATAGTTAGCTCATGTTGTGTGATTGGTATTTTGAAGGTGGGCCAGTGTGACAAACGGGCCTTCATTTTTGAAGAAAAAAGCTGGCAGAAATGTGTACTTTTTACATCAATGACTTGTATGTTAGTTAGCAAAGAGAAATAAATCAGAGAAAAAGGGTGTTATTAAATAAAAGGCCAGTGGATTGAATGAAGGCTAGATTTAAATGGCATAAAAATCTTTACAGTTAGCAGAGAATTTTATTGTGTTTTTTCTGTTGGTAAATCAAACAAACGATCTAAATTGATATTTTTTTTCTCACCAATTTATTTACTCCTTGTACAAATGATTCATTGAATATTCAAAACCATTCTTCATGAAAATGACATTATCTAGCTTCCAAGCTGACATGACATATTGGGTTCCAGAGAACAAAATTAGCCTGGTTTGCCTGCTTGGAAATGACACAACACAGTTAGTTACATCCAATTAGCTGTGCCTAGATATGGAGGGGACTCCCCCACAACACACACACACCATTTGGTAGAGTGGTCTACACTGTTAGACATAACAGATCACTCACATCTCATTTCTCTCTGCATGAGCTTCAGGCATGACGCAGCCAATGCAGATGTGTAAAAATACTTGTAAGTAGCTTCCTTTGTGTTGGTTGTTCTTCCTGGGATTGTCCTCCTCCACTAATACTTGCCACCACATATATAGTCCATCATGTACTAAAAAAAAGTGTAAACCCGCAAAACCAAACCAAACTAGATATACGAAATTTTACAAAATCTACATACAGTACCTTGCATTAAGAGTTTTGTTTTAACCATGTACTTTTTATTTTCATCAGAAATTTTTGTTTGTCATGATTGTAACACAAATCAGAGGGAAAATAATTTTTCTGACAAAACTAAATTTAACACAGAGCAAATGTAACTTCTTACCTCCCTTTACTTCAGAGCCGAGGTGGTTGAGTGGTGTCAGGCACTCACCTTTGCAGATCACTCACATCTTACCTTTGTCTGCATGTGTTTATGGTTTGAAGTTTCAGCTCAGACATTGTAGGTGTGTAAGAAGGCTTGCCAGTAGCTTCCCGAAGGTCTTTGGTTATTCCTGTGATTTTCCTAGGTTCTTTGCCCAGCAAATGCCACCATGTAGGTTCTGGAAAATGGCATTAATTCACAAAAAAAAGACAAACCATTTTTTCCAAAATTATACTTTATTTGGTATGATATGTTTCTTCTCTTGTTTGGTAAAGTCAGTGTAACAGTGTCAGTTTCACAGATGTCATTGCAACATGTAGCAATTTTAAATTTATATATACAATTTTGACTAGGTTAAATTTGTGGCAGGTATAACAATGCTAGCAATTGTGTCTGTTTGAGACATAATTGATTATTAATGAGGTTCTGTTTATAACTGTGTCAGATGAAACTGGACAGCAGTGAATACTGGGTTTTTTTCATTGAAATGCCTTGGGTTGAAATGTTGAAGAAACAGTGTTTGTACTCACTGAATTATTTATCATAAGTTGAAACTTTGCAGAGATCATTATATTAAGAAAAGTGGGAGTGTCAAATCTTCCAAACCTGGAGGGGTGTGTGTAATAATGGTAGTTAGATAAACATGAGTTCTGATTGGATAAGTTAATGGTTTGGTATGTGTTTCACAGGTGAAGTCTTGTTTTAATAGGGCTTACTAAGCAGACAGGCAGTCTAGTTTTTGCTTAAGGTGAAAAGGTCTTGACTCTGGGAGTGGGCAAATACTTTGCAATGATTGTCCAAGTGACGTGTAGTTGAGTCTATGAAACACACGACCAGGGGTAAAAAAAGACAGTTCTGCTGGAGGGAAAAGAGTGCAAACCTCAAAGCATAAAAGGTACTGTGTCTTAATTTCATAATAATTTTTCATTGTTATGAGTTTTATGATAAGTTTTTGAATTGATTTATCTTAATTATATACAAATCATGCATGCTGAGAATTGATCATTATTAGGTCTGTAGGATGTTTCCTGCCAAGGAATTGTTAATCAGCAGGACTGTAGTATGTGTCTTTTACCCAATGAATTGGTTGTATTAACATTTGAGCATGACGATCCATATAGTTATTTAATTATCAGCCTTATGTGGCTATATGTCTGACATTAGTACAAGGTAGTGATTAATAGTTCACACTGCCAGAGCTTATTGTCATTAAGGGAGAGCAGACTATAGTATCAATCAGTTAGTAATGGTAATTGGAGAATTACATTAATTGTTCTGTACTATGTTTATTTTCTTTGGAAAGTGAGAAAATTGAGTGAATGTATACAAATATGGTACTGTTGTGTTGGATGTAAGGTTATGACCTGAAACCAATTAGCAGTAGTGATCTGTTGTGAAATAGGATATTGGTTATTCTGAGTAATGGAGAGTGGGGTCTATATTCAATTCAGGGTGCAAGAAAATAATCAAAGGATTAGACTGAATTTATTTTGTTTTATCAGGAAAATTACATCCATGACTGATGACTTAGATAATAGACTGGACCACAGAGCGATACCACTAAAGGTGGTGATGCAAGAGTAGGCATAGAGGGAACCAGAGTGTTCCTGTGCAGGTCAGTCCCAACTGACAAGCCATGTTGAATTTGGAGACTGGCCAGCAACAGGTTATCAGGTTATTAAGACATGCTGGACAATTAAAGTTAAAACACTCTCGTGATTTTGTGATGAAATTTGCCGTAACTGTATAAAATGGATCTGCTAATTGCATTTTAGAACACTGAGTTAATTTATTTTTTCTGGTAGATGTACATCCTACAATTGGTCTTGTACAATTTTATTTTGTTTGGCTAATTTATTAAATTGTTATATTCTCTACACAGAGGGCTCATGTTGTTCTATTCTATATCTCTGCTGAGATCTCCATTTATTGCATACATTAATTGCATAAGTTTAATATTCGCTTGATCCAGGCTATAACACTGTGATCACTCATCCTGTAGACATTAGTAACCATCATAGAAAAGAAATAATCCACCACAGTCAGACAATCATCCACCTTCCTTTTGTACTCTTTGACATCTTGAAACTGATACTGTTATGTAATACCAATCTTAGTCATGTAAGAAACTAATTGTACTTCTGTCTTCAATAAGCATCTGGCTGGCTGAGACAGTTACAGTTTTGGACTAGTTCCCAACCAATTATTTCATAACATTTGAAATTTTCTGCTTTCTTGTTATGAATGCAGACCACATACAACATGCAGTTCAGGAAATGTTTGTATTGGGTTTTTTTTTAGCATGCTGATACAAATTTGTAATAGTTCAGCATTTCAAAAAAAAAGTAATTATATATATATATATATATATGACACACATACACACATCCAGCTTACCAACTCTCCCAATAAATTTAATTGGGAGTCTCCCAATTGTGTGTAGAAAACTCGACAGTCCCGAGCAGGAGTGAAATACTCCTAATTAAAACAATATATCAAAGATATTTTTTGATATCATTTTGAATCAACAGGAAGTAATAGGGCAGTCATCGTAAAAACAAATCTAATTATCTCAGTTTTTTAAATATTTCTGTGAGCTGCTCTGAGTTTGTAGGAAGTAACTTTCTGTAAACAAATTGAAATATCTCGGGGGGGTTTTCATACTATATACTCAGGGCCCTGAGTGGCTGAGTGGTCTAAAGTGGTCACCGTTACGGATCACTGCCATCTCACCTCTGTCTGTGTGGGTTCAAGTCTCGGGCTTGGCCAATGTGGGTATATGAGAAAGCTTGCAAGTAGCTTCTTATAGGTCTGTGGTTCTTTCTCGGGTTTTCACAGGTTCTTCTTCCACCATTTATACTGGCCGCCATGTATAACCTATCTTGTGCTGAAAAATGGTGTCAAACCCTATAACAACAACAACAACATACCGTATATTCCTGAATAAATGCTTCTGGGGGCATTACATTTCCAAAAGGGTGTGTTTATTAGAGCACAGTAATAAAAGCAAAAGTTGTTCATCTGATGTACTGTTATAATAATCACTTGCACATCTCAGTCATTGTAAATATCAGCACATTTTCCCACTCAGTGGCTAGTTGAAGTCTTTGAACTTGCCGCCCAGCCATTGCATCATGGTCGTGTGATGTGCTTTTATAAAGGCAATATGCACATATGGGGGTCTTTCATCCCCTGAATTCTGTCATGGTAAATATCAACACGGCTAAAATGATCAAATGATCAACACATTTTCCGACTCGGCCAGCGGTTGAAGCAAGACTGGCAAGCCTATGCACTTGCCAACCAGCTATTGCATCATGTTTACAGACCTGCCAACTCTTACAATTTTGCTGTAAGTCTTAGGAAAATTACCCTTAAAATACGGACTTACGGCATACAAGCAAAAACTACAGAAATATGATTGATTTCTAAAAATCTGGATAATTGGTTAATCCATGTTTGATATGGATCCGGGTTTCATATTAGCATTAGTAGATGAACCAGACTAATTTTACAGCAGCACCACAGATGCTTTAAATGGCACCTATTTGTTCATGTAAAGTGTCTGCATGATCAAACTGTTGATTATAGAATTTTTTGAAACATGGCATCCAGCAAGCGATGGATGTTTAAGACGAAAGGGAAAATAAGCTTCTAAAAAAGTGTTAATAATCAACACAGAAGAATAAAAAGGAGTATTCAGATTCTTGTAAATAAAAGCTGGAAAGGACACTGACGTTTTATTGGACATCACATGCCAATTTGAGTATGTCTCGTAGCAGGAGATATGATTGCCATCGTCATGTGAAATGGAAAAAGAATTTCCAAGAATTACATTCATTTGAGAGATAGCAACAAGCCATTGAGTTGCATAGGGTTTGGAAATAAAGTTTGTGCATCTGTAATAGTGGTAAATAAAGTTTACACATACTTTACAAACTTTTCAGTTGAACATAATGTTTATCATCGCTGCATCAAACTTTTAATTATGTTTTCCAGCTTTACAGTAGCAGTTATTGATATTTTGTTACACCTTACTAAAAACTGGTCAATCTTGCGGAGAAAAATCAACTGCCTTACTGAGATGGATTCTTCAGGGTTGGCAGGTCTGTGTTTAATGCTACATGTGTGCCTGTGACATTAATAATTTATATATAAATCGATTGTAAGAGTGTGATCAACTTACAAGTGCTGCAACATTTTGTTGTTGGGATTATGTTAAAGTTATATATCTCAATCATATCTCAATTCAGAATTTATTTTTCAAAATGTTAGTGTCTATATTGATGTACATGTCGATGACATTCAGAATATATGTAGTAAACAAGTTTTATCATTTGTTGAAAGAGTCATTATACATGTACCAGCAGGAAAGAAAGAAATTGTCAATATTCACCCAGGTTTTCTTATTTATTAATCTGAGATTTTTTGTTGATATTTTACTTAGTGATATGCCAATACTCATAAAAAACATACGTGTGTCACTTGGAACTTGTACCTTGAGCTAGCTAGAACCTTGCAAGCTTTGAATAAAATAGCCAGTTCTTAGTCATCATCATTTCCAGCAGCAGAAAAATAGGTCACTTCCTCACAATTGCCAATTTCACGAACAATGCCTTTAATTGTAGGTATCATATATGTTACTGTCTGAATTTATATAGTGCCAGAAATCAGCATCTTAGCTAATGGACTCAAGTAGGCATTGCACACTAGTAGGGTAAACTTCCTTTTTATGATTGTAATTACTGATAACATCTGTTTTCCCACTAAACCCACTAAACAAAACAGTTTTCAGCACAGCCCATGGAAACATCACACCATGCACATTTCAAAGCTTACTGATTGTGGACATTAGGTTCATTGTAGATTCCATATTTTTGTCAAAGCTTAGGAGGTATTTTAGGATTAGGGCACATTGATATCAAAATGAAGATGACTCTTTGGGACACAATTATTCAGCTATAGAAAGGTAGCTAAAAGATATTTCTTAAGTTATTTGGTTAAACAAACACAAAACAAAGCATTTCTTTTCCTGCTTTAACCTGTGATTTTAAAATACCAATTATGAGTGAGGTGTGATTGTCATGCTTTTCTTACCTGCCACCTTTGTTATGCCTTTCACCTAGCTTCAGCACATCTGGCGATAAACTTGTTATAATTGAGCTAAGTTTCTCTGACAGACCACATGAATCAAACGCTGTAATGGTACTCATTAACATGTGTTTCTTAGAAGGAAAGCAAGACAAGAAACTCAAGCAAGAAAACCCGTTAGAGCTGACGAAATTAAGGACCACATTTCTTCCTACTTTAGTTCCACTCTACCATTGCATACTTTGCACAGGGTTTTTAAAGAAAAATATTTCCCAGGTTATCCTCACTGGTTATCCTGGTTATTTAAAAAGGGCATTGTATATTTTAGGTATCATTAAAATAGCTGTTAATTCCTTTATTTTGATTGAAGGGCATAATTGGGGCTATGAAGTTTACATCTTGGTCTTACTTCAGGTGTACACCTTTCAAACAACAGCTAGCTTTACTTGGTCTTTTTCACTTCGATCAGCTGTCTACATTAGTCAGCATGTTGTTTCCCTAGTTCCTCATAAAAAGAAATTTCAGTCATAGCACATGAGACTAGGACTGAAGTATCCAACATTCTCTCCAAAGTGCTTGTTGCAAATGCATACAACTGCACTTTATGCTGGTCCTGTTTTAGGAAGTGTATAATAACTGTAGAGCAGAACCTTTCTCTGCCCCCCCCCCCTGAAAAAAATATTACTGGCACTGACAGCTTAAGTATATTATACTTGGTTACCTAGGTGAGTCCTTGGGAGAAGCACTTGGCTTCCATTTCCTTGGCATGATATAACAAGTATTGTTTTACATGCTGTTAAAAGCAACAAACAAAAACCAATATTGAATAATTCCAATTTTTATAAATTGACTGCATTTTCTACGTTTTGATTGGATGTAAACGGTCACGTGGTACTGATCTGGAATTTTTTTACACATCGATAAATTCTGCGGACTACTTTTGGTTCCCTTTGTCCAGATCATTTGATGCGAAGTTTTATCTATATCAACGCTTTACACCCTAATAATAACAACAACGATCTCCCACCCACCCACTCCTGTGATTTCCGATCAAAAATGAAAAGCCACATATTAAAATCGACCATTAGAAGCTAAAACAATGTAATTGCACAGACCTTCCTGCACTCCAACACTCGCCCCTTTTGCCGATGAAGGCATATGGCAGGCTTTAGAAGCCATTCTTCGGAAATTATTGTAGTTCACCTCGACAACATATTACAGCGGCGGTTATTAAAGGTCAGGGTCATGTCAACAAAGGGATCTCACTAAAAATGGACACGATTTTGCTTTTGAAAGATCGAAATGTGTAGAAAGTAACAACGATGTTGCTATAACAACACGTGCCATAAGCAAGCGTAATTTTCGAAAAAAAAAGGAATATTCCTGGTTTAACCGCAACAACCATTTTTTATATATTAAAATAATGATCATAACAATACATTGCTGGCATGGCCAGCTATGACATTCTACCCCTTATCACTGTATAAAGAATCAATGAATCTTGGCTGGCGAAGATAGGACTATGTATTCTATCGCAGTTAAGAGGCTAATGAAAGAAAACTTCGAGGTACATGAAAGTGAATGTTTGGTTGATTAAATCTGCTGATCTGATGTTAGAAATGAAGTAAATTGGTTGAAAGTGAATGTTTGGTTGATTAAATCTGCTGATCTGATGTTAGAAAGGAAGTAAATTGGAATTATAAGGATTAAATGATCATGGTTGGGTATTTATCGATGTGTAAATTTTACCTAATCACTCACAAAGTTTACATAAAGTCCGAAGACTTTATGTAAACTTTGTGAGTGATTAGGTAAAATTTACACATCGATAAATACCCAACCATGATCATTTAATCCTATAATGAAGAGGCTTGGAAATTTAATGTCAGCATTTTCCCTAAAGGATTGTAAATGCTTTTTCCTGTAATTTTCATGCAATGAAGAGGTATTCCATTTTACTAACATGTCAATAAGGACATAACAACTGTACTTAAAATTGAAAATATTTAGTGACTGACCTAAATGTATTGTTCTCATTCCACTTTGTCTGTTTTGTCTAGGGGCCCTGGGTGGCTGAGTGGTCTAAGGCATATGTCTTTATAGATCACTGACATCTAACCTCAGTCTGCATGGTTTTGAGCCTCAGGTTGACCAGAATGGGTATGTGAGAAAACTTGCCATTAGCTTCCTGTGGGTTGGTTGTTCTTACCAGGGTTTGAGTTGAATTCTGCAGACAGAGGTGACATGTCATTGATCTGTACAAGCAAGCAGCTTACAACACTTGGCCACCCAGGGCCACTGGCTGCCATGTATAGTTATCATGTGTTAAAAAATTGCAAGAAACCCATAACCCATACAAACCAACCAACCAACCGTTTTGTCTATAGTGTGATTATTTTATATTGTCCTTATTGTTGTGACTCCATGGTCATAAATTAAGCATCAGAAAGGAGCAAAACCAACAAGTTTTGTAAAATGTAACAAACAGTTATCAGTGTTAGGAAATGAAATCTTAAGAGGAACTTACAGTATTTTGAAGTGAATCCAAAATAATCCTAGAAAGTCTATTAAAGTTGTCTGCCAACAGTCCTGACTTGTCAAATGGCGTTGTCCAGAACTCCTTTTTATAATTCACAATGGTCCCAGAATAATACTATAGTCCAATTTCTGTTTCCACTGAATAATAGAAATGTTTTCCTCTCAAATAATATCTAAATACAACATAAATTGCATCTGTAGACTTGATTGTATAACAAGTATGCAAGGGATAAGAACGGGAAAATTGCCCAGTCCAAGCTACTTATATACAGGCAAAAAGGCTAAAACTCAACTACAATGTGACAAATCACAAATTTCCAACATGTTCAGAGAACTCACATGATTTAACCCATCTTAGATGGGAATTAAGTCAATTATTCTGAGATACCACCTGACCGACCTGTTCAATGGGAAAAAGCCTGAAACTTGAAAACATATGTACTAATAATTTTATTATTTATAACTGTCTACATGTAGGTAAGCATCTATTTATAGATCTTATGCAATTTTACATTCTTTAATATCTCAAAATAGAACCTATCCATGTGCAACATTTCAGCTAAAATTTCACTACAATTTATAACTAAGAATAATATAGATATACATAACTTTATTTTCCTTATTTTATTGGCAAAAATGTCACAATTCTGTTTCTTTGAAAATCACGAACAATAAAAAAAATTTGACTTTAGATTTTCTGTTCGAGTACAAAACTTTTGTGCGAGATTTGCCATGTCATTTTGGCCTCTCATACCATCATCTTCTGGTTTGTGATTTCAAAAGACCAAGTGGTTGCAAGTGTGTTTATACAAACTGTATATACTTGCTTATAAGTTGGATCCAACTGCAGACAAAATAGACCCTGATGTGCCATAACAAAATATTCTACTAGATAAGGGTCGGTGTTGTTCATTCTACTGGTTAATCCTAACAAACTGCATAGACCGAGGTCTGTTGGTGCATTATGCAAAGGTAGTTCAGGGTCAGTGCAGTTTGCATTTGGATCTGATTTGTATGAAGAGCGTTGATTTTAATATCAGTAATACCATATCTGTTACTCTCGCATCTAAGCTGGTACTTTTCCAGGTGGAAAATACCCAACCGAATGATGAAAATTCTGTCCTCCCTGAATTAATAGTCAAAATTTTCTCCAGGAAAGACAAGAAAACAGAACTGGAAGGACAATTGTGTTGTCTTGTTTAGATTTGTGAAACCATCTCGGAAGGAAGAAAACTTTACGTCTTGCAAATTGTGTAATGTGATTTTGCTATTGGACATGGATGCACGCATGACATTGAAGAGCATGAAAAAGCTAATGCACATCAGCTGGCTGCTTCATCATCAACACCTCAGCCTGAACTTACAATGTATATAAATACAAGAGAGAACTTGGATGTAATTAGATCAAAATTTGGTTTATTAATATTTATTAGAAATGAACCTTCCTCTTTCAGTTATTAATGTTGCTGGTGATTTATTTCTCACACGGTTTGGAGACAGTGAAATCGCAAAGGATTACTCATGAGCTTGAACAAAAACAGATCAGTAAGAAAATCACAGAATTCGGATCATCAGTGAAAGATGGTACATTGGAATCAATATTGATCAACAACAAAAAAACAAGGAGAGGAAAAGGGCTATATAAATAATCTATGTCTGAGTGTGTGTTGCACTCTTGCATCCTCTCTAAATGGGCACCCGAATGGAACAGTGTGCCCGTTCAGAAGATGCAAAAGTACAACACATACATCTTTGACATTAAATAATTAAGGAAGGTACTGTCCCACTTTACTGATGGTTGTAGATGTTGTAAATAGTTACTTATGCATTAAAATTTTTAAAATCAGTATTTGTTTCTGAAAATCAGTATTTTTGTCATGGGAAGTCAGTATTTTTGTACTCAGAGGTTGGCAGCTATGGTACTAGTGGTAAATAAAGTCTACGCGTACTTTACAAACCTTTCAGTTGAACATAATGTTTATCGTCGCTGCATCAAACTTTTAATTATGTTTTCCAGCTTTACAATAGCAATTATAGATATTTTGTTACACCTTACTGAAAACTGGTCAATCTTACCAAAAAAAATCAACTGCCTTACTGAGACGAACTCATCACAGTTGGCAGGTCTGCAATCTGTGTCTCAAACCTTCAGGCTTGAGTTATTCCAGAAATCTCTCCAGTTTGGAGAAACTTGTTGGAGCAAACTCTTTTTCCTTCTTCACTCAGTTACAACCAAGGAGCTTTCTCAAAGGTTTAGCAAGGGCCAAGCTTTCGCTGGACAACATAAGGGTGGTTTGTCCCTCTCTCTATGCTATGACGCTTGGTAGCTGCTTCTGACTTCAGGCTTCATTCTTTTTCCTTGTTTATTAAAACTCTTGACTTTGAATGCTAAAGCAGCTCAAGCAGGTATTTCTAGGGGACTAGTCTTGCCTTCCAGTTGACACTGGTGTAAGGGTGCAAATTTCTGTCAATCTATGAAGAGCACATTACTTTGGGCAGGTGAACGATTAATTAGATTTATGGGGACTGGCGCGTGTTTAAATCACCATAATGCACAGTTTTGTTAATGTCTGTGTCATGCAAGAGAATGATTCTTAATTAAACATTCGTTTATTTAACCGTCAGACAGATTGATCTCGTATCGGAATTGTCAGATTTTGAAATTGTCCAGGATTAGTTATTTGGGAATTTAGAGGTCACACAGACTACAGATTTGGCGCCTAGTTATTAAAGGTGGGAAAGATATTTAATCCGGATTGGTTACACTTGATAAGGGGCGCGATTCCCACACGAAATTCTTGGTTTTAATATGTCCCATCACAAAAGTTTAGTTAGTTTACACTTTTCTGCAAGAGAAAACAAAGGTAGGAGACTCCGAGTTTGAATTTAGAAGAAATTCACTCGTAAATAATTATCCAAGGGATCAGATGTCTGGAAAGTCAACGGACATGATTTTGGTGGTAGAAGCAAGCAGAGCTTGAAAACACAAGGTATTTTGCGCCAGTCTCATGTAATCTGTTGATATCAATATAACGATTTGTTTGATTTATTTGCTTTTATTTGCATGAATTTTATTTGTTTAAATTCGTATATCAATTTTCTTGATATGAATACAACTGTGTGAGTTCATCTATATGAATTCATACAGTGATATTCTTTATATGAGTTTGACGAATTGTTTGAATGTGTCGTCTTGATTGTTATAGGAAAATATGTACCAAAGAATTTTATGCCTTACCTTCGTTGATATGAGTTACGAGAATCCGTGTGAATTCACCGACCTTAGATGATTTCACATATGATAAAGTCTTGAGTGCATATTGACTGAAATTAACGTTGTTAAACCATGAAGTGAGATTTCATATAAGCTAGAGACTTTGAATGTGTGTATTCGCTAGAAATAACGTAGTTAAGCCATGTAATGAATTTCATTAATTCATTTGTAAATTGAGACGAGACCGGAACTGATGTCTCGGGGGGATGTTAATGTGAGTCAGGATGAAATAACCGTTAGGTAGTACATTAATCTTATGAAACTAGGTTTGTTTATGGTCTGCCATGTTTAGCTTGACCAGATAGCCTTTGGTATCTGTTTGAATTCTGATAGAACTATATCTGACATAATGAGAGGGGGAGTAATGATCTATTCCCAGTAGGATATCTGACAGAAAATTTAGGTTGTGAAATAGCTCTACGGGACGTACCCACGTACCGACCTATCGAAGTATCTACCTATCACGTACTTACATATCCACCTACCCACACAAAGTTCGAGGCGAGACTATAGAGAGTTTGGAGAAGTGAAAAAGAAAAGTGGAAAGGACCAAGAATAACAGCCACAGTGAATTTGGAATGAACCAGAAATAATCAGGTTATGAAGTTGTACCAGGGTAATGACTTCGATTGTTCACTCGATTCTATGATGAACTAATTCTATCATTTAAAACAGGCGGCTATTTATATAAATATTTGTGTTTTGAAATTCGGTGAATGATTTGTTTAAAAAAGAAGCGTATCTTCCTATTGTAATGCATTATCACGGTTGTGTATGTAATTGATTAAATTGTTATTTTTTTCATGTATGGTGCTCATGTCATTCTGTTTTATATATCTGCTCAGATCTCTATCTATCCCACCTATAAGTTTCACACTTTATATTGATATTTACTCGATCTGGGCAATAACACCAAAGGCGATCACCCTCTAGATAACGATAACCAAATTCCACTACAACCCACCCCCAACAAAGTGTTGGCGATACATAACAACTGGAATCCTTAGAACAAAAGGCTAGGTCATTGGTGACCATAGCCTTCACATGCTTTCCTCTTTTCAGCAGGCTCAGTGAACCTGATGAAGGAGAAATCTCTGTCACCTATAGCTCTTCATTGTTTGTTGGAAGGAGTGGCAAAAACTTCTAGGCATGCATTGTCCTTGTCCATGGCCTTGTCATCAGAACATCTCCACCTTCTCAGTAATTTGGCACTGGACACTTACCAGGTCTTACTGGAGCAGAGTAAGAATCTTCAGAGAGCAGCCCACCTTGGAGGCAGACTCCCTTCAGAGGGCTCATCCCCTGTGTGGCTACTCAGGATTTGGAGACCATCAAACCTGGTCCCTTGTTCTTCAAAACCAGCCAGGAAATGGAATCAGCCTCTCTCAGGGCCCACTGGTTAAATTCTTAAAAGTAATACAGCTACAGTTGAAGCAAAAGCCCCATTTCAGAGCTCCCCTTTGGCGGGCAGGCTCTAGAAGGGCTCGTTGCAAAGGCCCAGGGAAGAAGCTTGCAGGGCCCTCACCATTTCCTAAGGACAAAGGAGGACAACCCTTATGGCCGATGCCTCTTCTGCAGACCATACCTCTTCCTTTGATTTCCATAGGCACCAGACTTGACAGCTGGATCCTTTCTATCATGAGAAGTGGTTACTGGCTTTAGTTCAGGGATCCCCCTCCTCTAGTAAGGTCCCCCATTCGCTTTTGCCAGTTAAATCTGGCCCAGTTGAAAGAAATGATCCATTCCCTTCCTTGGATGGGTGTGGTGGAGAGGGTGTTAAAAGACAAATCTCCAGCCTTCAATTCTGAGATTTTTCTGGTTCTCAAGAAAGGGTAAAAGTCTTATATAATTTTCTACCTTTCCTCCATAAACAAATTTCCGCTGGAGGAACCTTTCAAGATGGAGACCACAGACCTGAGGATTGGGCAGTCTCCATCAGTCTTCAGGAGGCATACCTTCACATACCTATCTTTCCTCCACAGAGGGAGTACCTCATATTTTGTTTGGTTGGGGAGGTCTTCCAGGTCTGAGATATGCCATTCAGCCAGAGATTTTACCAGGGTTATGGGAGTAGTTGCAGCCCATTTAGTGTCATTTGGCATCCCAGTCCTCAAATATTTTGACAATTGGCTGATCCACAATGGCAGTCTTGAGTCTCTCAGACTAGACCTGTCTTGCTGTTGGTCCATATTGACAAGACTTGATATTCTACCAAACTTAGAGAAGTGAGAGCTAAATCCATCTCAAGATTTTGTCAGCATGAGGATGAATGTTCTAACAGAGGGTTAATCCAGGTTCTTCTAGGCAGAACAGACAAGATCCTGTCCCTGCTGGAGATGTTTAGAGTAAAGGCTGTGTTGTCAGCTCATCTTTTTTTCTCTCTGCTTGTGACCTTGAATGCTGCAGCAGACCTGGTTCCCTTATGCAGACTTTACTTGCATCTGCTCCAGATTCTACTTTTGGTGACTTGGAACCCACACAGGGACCCCTTGAATGTTCTAATTTCTCTGGATTGGGATTTCCACCACCATCTAAAGTGGTGGGCAAATTGGGACTAGTTTCTGGCTGGAATCATTAGCACCCCCAAAATCCAACTCATGCCTGTTTGCAGATGTGTCAAATTCAGGGTGGGGTGCTCATCTAGAGCCTGATGGACTGATTCTTCAGAGTTCATGGTCCCAGGAAGAATCCACCCAACACGTCAAAAATTTATAAATGAGGGCAGTGTTTTTAGATCTTCTAGCTTGCTTTCTGTTGGCAGAATACCATCAGGCACTTGAAAGGTACCACAAGGCATTCTTTAGTCATATTTTGTTGCTATCTAAGCACATAAATAAGGCCAGAATACAGAAAGATGAGTAGATATCTGATTTATTTTCAATCAGAATATTTTGAGAGAGATAACAAGTATTTTCTGTCAGTATCCATGAAGATATTCACTAATTCTTAAACCTGTAAAATATGTAAATGGCCTGGATAGGCTTGAGGTATATTTAGGAAAGTTCATAGAGTCGATCTTTCTTCATAACATTACTATAATAATTGTAAAAGTGAATGCAGTAAAGTCAAGTGATATTTTATGTGAAATGTGAGGTTCCATTATGGATAATCAGCTCATTTGACACAATAAGCATCAGAAATGAAAAAATGCCAGCTTGTACATATAAAACATATGATAGAAAGAAAATCTGAGAGTGGGCAGAAAACAGCCCTTATTCCATCAAGCCCTTTAGAAGGAGTTAGATGCAAACACAATTTGATGTATCACTTTCTGGCAATGTCGTTTTCGGTCTTTGAATTGTAAAAAAAAGGTGTTAAAGTAATTTCAGTTTGCGGGCACGACATCGTGTTCCAGATAAATTGTATATCAGTTATTTAAGAGTTTAATGCTGTTTTGTCTTCAACAAGTGTGATTTGGCAAGGGACGTTTAAATCACCATGAGAAACAAAGACAAACTAGTAAGATTTTATAATTTATTTGAAAGCCTTGTCATGGATATGAATACACTTACAACACAAGAGACTGGCCCTACCATAGATTATTATGTACATGTACATCCATGCATAGTCAAACCATTGGTAGGCAAGCTGGGATGTTGGCATTAGTTTGCAAAGGATATTTAAGAAGAAAAATGGACAGTTTGATAGAAGGATTAATGCTAATGGATATAACAAACAGTTTCTGTTGTCTGGAGTTTATGAGTAATCATTGTTCATGCCAAACCTGTTTTTATGATTATCAAATGATGCACATGTGACACTTATGATAATAGAAAACTGAAATACTCTTTTAAAAAGCAACCATTAGAAAAATGCCATGTTATGCCTTTGCATAAAATAGAGTTCATGGTATATTTAGAGTTCATGCTATATTTAGGGTTCAGTTCAAACCCTAGAGATCAGTTCACACCATATTTAGAGTTCAGCTCACACCATATTTGAGAGTTCTCAGTAATAAAATAGATTAAGGTTCATGTATGAAGTAAGAGGTAGGGTGTGTTGGTCACATGTCCAATATGAAAAGAAAGCTAAAAAAAGATTTTTAAAAACAATGGTCACAAAGAATACATAATTTGACAAAAATTGATGGACACACAAATACAAAAAGGAGTAATCATGGCTGTAGTATCAAAATTTATTCTTTTTAGAAAAAGATTTTACTATTCTACTAAAAATAAGAGACCCTTCTCTGACTTGGATCCACTGTATAATATAGGGATAAATCTGGTGGAGGAAGAACCCGTGGGAAGCTACCGGCAAGCTTTCTCAAATATCCATATTGGACAAGCCAAAATTTTAACTCAGAACAGGTAAGATGCATGAGTGATCTGTAAAAGTGACCAATTATAATAGATGATGGCATTGGAAATGTTATGAGTCTGTGCTCTTAAAATAAGTAACAGAAAAGAGTGAAAGACAACAAGCTTTGCAAACTTTAACAGATAATTTATTTCCCTTGAATACAAAGTGAAAATGAGAAAAAAGAACTTACGGTATTGTGAATTAAATCCCAGAATAATGCAAGAATTACAGACACAAGTCCTAATAATATAAAGTCCTGAATAAAACTCAGCACAAATCTCAAAGAGATCCAAAACTGAAGGCAATGACGTGTCTGTTATAGCTTGTGTCAGCAGTCTTTTGTTGAATCAAAGTAATGTTATTCCAGTTTTGAATATATTATAAATTCCAGTGAATGTCTTTTCCAAGAATTTTATCAGAGCACTTTTGTATTTCCAGAGAAAATAATCACTTGAATTCAGTAATTTGAACAAAAAAGATTCCAGCCCAAAACTGGTCACAACATAATACAACTTGAAGGTACTAGATGTTAACACATGAATGACCAAGTCCTCACAATTACAAGATTATATAGTTCTCTACTTGACCTCAGGTCACAATTAGCATTTCTAAAAAACAATTTATTACTTAATGGAAAATAACCTTCTAGAATGATCTAGTGAGTGTTGTTTACTTACAACTCAATAACCTGTAAAATTCACTTAGGAAATTCCAAAAACCCGACCCAAATAAACATATTTACTCCTTCTTGTTTACCTGAATAAAAATCCTGATATTAAGCTCATGCACATAGAGGATAATTTAGCTATGTATTAGTTGTTGACATAAAATGAAATAAAAAAAATATTTGGAAAAAGTCAGTCAGGTCAAGCAGAAATGAATGCAGCTTTGGACAAGGTCAAGTTCAGCATACAATGTTACATTACAATATCATGTAATCAAATAAAATTAATATTTTTTTAAAACTAACATAAAAAATTAAATTAAATATAAATAACAGAAATAAGTATTCTTATTTGCTGTTTATGTTGCATGCTTTGTTTTATGTATGGTTTAAAGGATAACTTGACACCTGTCACTACATTAAGTAATGTGAGATTGAGTTAGTGGGCATTGTATCTAGTTGAGAGTCCAGCATTTTGCAAATATCTGGCATAAAATTATTGAATTGCTGTTGCCCTACAATTTGTGTGTAATATTTAGTAAAGTGAGTGATTTTCAACTGCATTTTTATCTTTATGGCAAAAGAGAGAATTGATAGGAGTCCGGTAATATCCAATTGATTTGACAGGCATCAGTGTTTTCCTTTCTGGATGATTGAAATGTTTTTGACTTTTATGCAGAATTGATGGCTTCTGTTCTCAGATGTGAAAACTTAATGTCCTTCAGACTAATTGCTTGGTTGCCATTTGAATAAGGTTAGTTCCAGTGAGTGCTTTAGAGCAATTGTGTGAATAATTTTTTTTTGGTAAATATATAACAGCAGCCATGCAAATAGCTTTCCATAGATCAAATATACACTGGATATTTAAATAGTCTTTCTAGAGGAGGGTTATGGTGGTCATGCAACTAGTCTTCCCAAAGAGATACATAATAGCCATATACATGACAGTGAACTATCTTTCCCAGCTGAGATATATGACAGCCATGTGAACAGTCGTTCCAGCTTAGGTACATGACTGCCATGTGAAGTCTTTTTCAGCTGAGGTATGTGACAGTCATGTGAATAGACTTGACCAGCTTAGGTACATCATCACAGCCATATGATCAGTCTTTCCCAGCTAAGGTACATGACAGCCATGTGAATAGACTTGATCAGCTTATGTACATGACAGCCATATAAACAGTCTTTCCCAGCTGAGGTATATGACAGCTATGTGAATAGGCTTGACCAGCTTAAGTACAGTAGGACTTCGATTATCCGTCAGGGTGCGGGACCATGACCATGATGGGCATGAGAATAGATGGATAATAGAATATGTACATTAAAATTATTATACAGTAGACTGCTTCATCAAAAAAATCAAAATATCTACATATGCACATGTACCTGTTTTTTAATATTTTGACGTACAATGCCCTGACTGTTAACAGAGAGTGACGGTTAACCGGGTGCCAGATAATCGAAGTCCTCTACTGTACATGAAAAAGCCATGTGAACAGTCTATCTCATCTGAGGTATGTAACAGCCAAGTGAATAGACTTGACCAGCTTAAGTACATGACATCCATGTGAAGTCATTCTCAGCTGAGGTTTATGTCAGCCAAGTGAATAGTCTCTCCCAGCTGAGGTATATAAAAGCCCTATGAATAGACTTGACCAGCTTAGGTACATGACATCCATGTGAAATCATTCTCAGCTGAGGTATATGTCAGCCAAGTGAATAGTCTCTCCCAGCTGAGGTATATGACAACCTTGTGAACAGCCTTTCTTCAGCTGAGGTATATGACAGCTCATGGCTTGTATTTTGTAAAATGCAGGAGAGCTGCGAACAGCTCTCGTAGTAGTGTTGAGGAGAGTTATTCACTCTCCTCAAATATTTATGACATCATATTTTATGGCCCTAAATAAATATTTAAAGTTTTTTAAAATCTTTCCTCCCACTAAAATATTTACAACATCATCATTTACGGCACATGACATCATATATCAAAATGGCCAAACCTGTAAACAAATCAGTATTTGTGGAAGGCAACTGCAATGAAATGTGACAAAAATTTAGAAGTTTGCTCAGAAAACATCTGGAAATCTTTGTTTTGAACAGTAAGATTAGGGAGAGCAATAGATCTCGTGATAGTGCACATGAGCCATCACGCTCCTCAAAACACAAGCTCTGTCAGCTGTGTGAATATTCTTTCTCAGCTGAAGTACATGACAGTCATTGAATATTTTTTCTCAGCTGAGGTACATGACAGATGTATGAATAGATTTGACCAGCTGGGGTAAATGACAGCCATATAGACTTGGCCAGCATTAAATCAGAATAAAATATATATCTTTTTAAATTCAGAATGTTTGCTTTATACATATTTCCAAAAATAATGAAAATATTAATCAAATTTGGTGCCAAAAATAATGAAAATATTAATCAAATTTGGTGGATCACCTGACACACAACACTGGTAATACAAGAAGCTTTAATTTCCATAAGACAAAACAGTTTCAAAATATTTGGAAATCCTTGAAACCTCACTGAAAAGAAACTCATCAGGGTTGTATGAACTGTGCTCTAGATGTTTCAGCTTTGATCAGATTTTAATCCGCTCTGGTATGTAAGCTTATATGATCAAGATCTCAGAGGAGTTTGATTTTGAGTGACATCTGCACATGTTAATGATGTGATCTTGCATCTGAATGGCTGAGCTAGTAAATATTCTAGAGGCCATATATTTTTTATCAGGCTTTGATCAGATTTGATATACAAGCTTATGTTTTAAATACCTGACCTCAGCAAGATTGGGAGCAACATGAAGACACATAGGTAAGTGATTTTGCGTCTGATTGGCTGAGCTTGTGAACATTATATAGGCCATATATGTAATGGGATTTTGACCTGTTCTGGAAGGTAAGCTTATAGAGATCTGATGGGTTTTACTATGAGTGACGTTTAAATATATTAATGATATGACCTGGACATCTGATAGGTTGTCATTGCTTTGGAGGCCATATTTATGATCAGATCAGGTGTGGTATGCAAGCCTACGTTATAAAGATCTTGGTTGAGTTTGGTTATGAATGATATCCACATATTAATGCGGTGGTCTTGCAAGTCTTATTTCCGATCAGATTTAAGATCAGGCATTTAAGCTTGAATCTTAAAGATCTCACATAAATTGAGCCATGCATGAGATCCATAAATTAGTGGGGATGAAGGCTGATCAGATGGTTGAGTTCATCAGCAGTCCTCATGGTCATGAGTCCAGTGCCTTAACCACTGAACCACCTCAGCCCTCATGGGTTGGGATATCAGTGGTTTCCAAGTTATAACTTGAGCAGCAGGGTCACAGAGGAGTTAGCTTAGGACAAATCGGGAGATTTGCAAAATTTGGTTGGGAGTTTTGGCTTCAAAAAGATAGAGGATTTTCAATGAGAAGGAAGAATATTTCGTTGCAGTACATGTCTTCAACTTTATTATCCCTAGGAGGACCTAAAGCTTGGATGACTACGTGAGTAGCTTTTGTCAGTGGTGCGGTTAAGCCAGTATGATCAGGTATACTGTGCCAGTAAAGCATCTATTTCTGGTATGGAAGAACTGAAAAGACAGGATCGGGTGGTTGGTACCATGCCAGTAAAATATGAGAACTTTTGTGCGTTCTGAATGAAGGAACATTAGTTTCACTAGATCTGAAAAATGATCTGCTACTGTAAATAGGAGATTATGTTCAGTGATAAAGTTGCAGCAGTTTCTCAGTATGTATTTCTTTACCCACATTTGATGCAGATTCTTGCCACTATGGTGGACATTATGAAAATATTATCTCCACTGATCCCAAATAGATGGAATATCACATAGAATTTTCACCAACAGGCTTCTTGATACCAAGTTGATCCTAAATGTAAATGGTGCCACATGTATATCCAATATATCTGCAACGATGGCTCTCTTGAAAATCTTGCTGTCTCTACTCTCCCTGGGTGGATGGTGATATTGACAAAGGGTTTTCAACAAAAGACTCCTTTTGATGTCTTTTTGGTTCTAGATAAAAACTGTGCCCGATCTGACATTCAATATGTCCACCACATCAACTTATTTCAAAATTTTGTTATTGCTTAAGAATATCAGAGATGGTTTCAGCACTCAGAAGTTAAGGGAAAGTCTTATGTTGTAGAGTGTCAGTCCCTTCAATTGATGCTTGTTAAAACTATGTTTGAGAAAATATTAATATTTACCTCAGAATGTAATGTAACACCATATTGTGTTCTTTATTGACACTGCATATATTTTTTCAGCAATTGTTGCTCACATTGTTTGGCTCTTAAACAACCTTGGAGAAACTGGCACTTCTGTTCTGTCATGTCAATGGACAACTGGACAGTCGCTTTAGTCTCCTTAAAATATTTGCTAATTCTTTCTTTTAGGTCATAAACATCATGTAAGATGACCTAAGTAATCTTGTTACTCTAACATGCCAGATTCTGACATTTTGGATAGAGCAAGTTAGACAAATATCACCGATCTTGACCCTGCATACAACTACAACATATTTATGCAGTTTTTAAGCAAACGTCATTTCAGAAAGAAACATTTTGAGAAACAACATTTTATGTGACAGTCTAAAGTCAGACTTATTTTGTTGTTGAATTGTCCGTTTGTTAATACTTGCCTGTAAGTCTCATAACTTGGTAACAGTTGGAAAGATATTCATTACACTTTAACAAAATATTTATAATGACTATTTGGTGTCTTCATAGACCATAAGTGGGTCCCCTGCCCCAAGATGAATTTACAAATGTAATTCAATGACTTTATCATAGTACAAATTTTGAACCACTTAATAATAAAACTGTGCTCAAGTATATATGATGACTATACAGTGTGTTGTCTGCCATAGTGATGTCCCTTTCCTCAAGGTCATGGTAAAGAAAAATATAACTTTATCTTATATCCTTGTCCAAAGTATTACTTTTGAACCAATGAAGATATTTTATTGAAACCTGCACAAGTAGATATCAGATACAAATGGTGTCTCACACTATAGCCATGCCCCTACACCCAGGTGATGGCCACTGCAGTGGAAATTATAGCTCTCTGCTTGCTTCCTCATTCAAAACATTACTTTTGAATAGGTGAAGATATTTTAATTAAACTTTAACCTTATATATATATATATATATATATATATATATATATATATATATATGACTGAACCCTGAATCCTGCCTCAAGTTCAGGGTCACAGCAAGGTAAAATATTAATTGGTGTAAGGGAATAAATTTTGAACCAATGACAGTACTTTATTGAAACTTCAGCATCGCAATACTTTAATGAAACGTTGATATGTCTTGACTTGTCCCACATTTTTAGTCTTATATCTTGGTCTCAAAGTCACGGTCACATAATATAAGTCCATGGCCTGACTGCTTGTGCCAGTTGTCATTTTTTAACCCACAGGATATATTTGGATGAAACAGTAGTAGGGAAGCCCTAGTTAAAATGTCAAGGTCATCAGGAGGAGAAAGTTCAAAATAGTATGATGTGTCATTTGTTGTACATTTGTTATTCAGTGCTGTAATGATTTATTTCATCTTGTACTTTTTTATTCAGTGCTGTAATGATTTATTTCGTCATTTCTTGTACTTTTGTTAATCAATGCAGTAACAATTGATTTATTTCATTTCTTGTACTTTTGTTAATCAGTGCTGTAACTATTTATTTCATTTCTTGTTTTACTTTTGTTATTTAGTTCAGTAATAATTAATTTATTTAATTTCTTGTTGTACTTTTGTTGTTCAGTGCAGTAACAATTGATTTATTTAAATTTTTTGTTAATTGTTCACTGACATTCTTTGAAATTATGACTAGTAAATATTGTTAATTTGTGCCCACTTGTGTCTCCATTACATCCTCCATTCTCACCAGTAATAATAACAAACACCTTGCAACAACAAAACACTTGATTTGACCCAGATTTATTCATTGAAATGAGGGGCTGCAGTTAAGATCAGCCTTCTACAAATAAAAATTATTCACAAGTAAATGAATCTGGTAGTCCAGGCTTAATTCAGTAGTCACAAGTAAATGAATCTTGTAGTCCAGGCTTATTTAGTCACAAGTAAATGAATCTTGTAGTCCAGGCTTATTTAGTCACAAGTAAATGAATCTTGTAGTCCAGGCTTATTTAGTCACAAGTAAATGAATCTTGTAGACCAGGCTTAATTCAGTAGTCACAAGTAAATGAATCTTGTAGACCAGGCTTAATTCAGTAGTCACAAGTAAATGAATCTTGTAGACCAGGCTTAATTCAGTAGTCACAAGTAAATTATTCTGGTAGTTCTTGCTTAATTTATTAGACAAAGTAAATGAATCTGGTAGTTCAGGCTTAATTCAGTAGTCACAAGTAAATTATTCTGGTAGTTCAGGCTTAATTTATTAGTCACAAGTAAATGAATGTGGTAGTCCAGGCTTAATTCAGTAGTCACAGGTAAATGAATATCAGGTAGTCCAAACTTAATTTAGTAGTCACAAGTAAATGAATCTGGTAGTTCAGGCTTAATTCAGTAGTCTATAGAGAAGGCTCTTTGATATCAATTTTCTTTTAGCTTTAATAATTTTCTTTTATCCATGTTACAAGTCAACAGCAGTAAATTCCCTAGGTGAAAAAATATGCCAAATTATGGTTTCATAAAGAGGCTTGCTTGGCTACCTGAATTAAAATTAAACCCAACATTTTGGTAGCTCAAGGGCTCAGGGCATGAGGTTTGGCAGACCATGTCCATTGTGGCATATAGTTACGGACCAATCCCACCTCAGATTGCTACTTACAAATGTTTAAGTCCTCAAGTTGAGTTGTGTTGGCTGAATTCAAGTACTTTTGTCTTTAATTAAGTAAATTGCTCAACCAATGCTACTTGCAAGTCGATGTACTAGATGCGCTGACAATATGATTCTGTTCACATCAGTACAAGGATAAATGGAGCCAAATTATTAAGATAGATTTGACAAAAAGTGTTCATGCTTTGAAGATTTCATTTGCAGGAGTTTTTGTTGTGATCATAAAATAATCATGAAATTAATGTGCTTGACTTGCGTGCATTGTCTGGTTGATATGAATAAGGATTTACTGGTTTCCTAACTGTCATTGTGTGTTGATAAATTGTTTATTTCATCTTGATAAACAGTCTTCCTGGTTATGTCATGTTTTCCATGTTTATGGTAAAATATTAAAAACATTTAAAACTTGAAAGAAAATAATTTGAAACAAATAAGTTTATTTTTCCAGCATTAGTTCAAACAGCAGCTCCTTCTTAAAATCAGTGAGAATCTGTTACATAGAAATTGAATTTTGCAGATAGCTTGTGCTTGAGGTAATGAAGAAACATTAATCTTAAGGTCAAAGACAAGATCACTGCAACTAACAGAAGAAAATGGTTTCTGCACAGTAGCATCTGTTCTACTTCATGAACCTGAACAAAATTTTGATAATGACTTGCATTTAGAATAAGAAAGAGTCGAGGTCACTGTGACATGTAGAAGAAAAATGGTTTTTGTTTAATAACTTCAGTAATAGACCAGGTACCATGTCCAAAGTTTGTGGATGACTTACACTTAAGGTATAGGAGAGGCCTATTGATTTAGGGTAAAAAAAATCAAAGGTTCAGGTCATTGGGATGCATAAACTATGGATTTTTGTTTTATATTAAGTTCCTTGACCAAATTGTGTAAATAAGTTTAATATGAGTTTTAATGAAGAAAAACTATTGATTTTGGAGTCTAAATGTCAAAAGTCAAGTTAAGTCTAATTAAACAAAATTGTTTCTGCACAGTAAGTCTACCATACATGCTGGCTTATAAGATGAGTCCAACTGCAAACTGCACAGATCCAGATCTGCCATTGCATAAAGTGCTGGTGACTGCTCTGGTGGCCTAGTGGTTAGAGCGTCCACCTCATGTGTGGGAGGTCGCGGGTTCAAACCCTGGCAAAGTCATACCAAAGACTTATAAAAATGGTACTAACGGCAGACTCGCTACGCGTGCAGCATTAAGTGGTTAGTATTGGGACTCGGGTCAGCCTGGTGTCAGGATAATGTGACTGGATGGGACATCATGCTACATGTCTGTGGCATGATGCCTCAGTGCTGGACATCACTATAAACTGCCACACTGCAGACATCATAGCGATATGACTAAAAAATTTTTTTAAAGCTACGTAAAAAATCCAAATCACACACACATATGCATAAAGTGCTGGCAGATCTGGGTCCGTGCAGTTTGTTAGGAGGAATCAGTAAAACAAGCAACATCAACCCCGATCTGCAGGTGCATTTTGCTATAGCAGATTAGGATCTTTGTTGTTTGCAGTTTGACTGGGCTTACAAGTGAGTATATGTGGTACCTTTAAAGGCAGGTAATTGAGACCTGTTGGTCAGTAATCTTCAGTCAGCCATGACCAAATTACACTTTCATAGACTATTAAACATTTGGGTGGGTGTACAGTAGAATGTACTATTTATTAATGGTATCTTGTTGGATGATGGTTATTGATTGTCATTTGAGAGTACACAGCTTGATCTTGTTTCTGATATATGTCTCAGAAGATTGCTAGCTCTGCATGGCTTCTCTCATTTTCTGAACTTCAAACAGGTCAATTATAAATCAATGGGCTGATAACCATTTGTTAATTTTGTGTAATATTTTATGCAATTGCAGTTTCAGAAAATAGCAATGGCAAAACTTTGAAAACTTTTTTCCAGTATTTCAAAGCCAAGGAAAGTTAGTCTCCATTGCTGTTTGAATTACAGCACACAGAAGTAGCCATGTTCATCAGGTGCTTCAGAAAGTACTTGATTTTTCTGATAGTGATCAGAACTAAATGTTAATCAAAGTAGATGAAAGACATGTAAGTGTATGGTATCTTGACATTGTGAGAGTTGTTGAGCAAGCAACTTCACCCTAATTGTGTTCACTCTTGCAGCAGTGCAGAAGAACTCTGGATTTACCTTCATCTCAAACATTTGATATACATTTTTGCTATATTTAGAACCAGACAATCCTTCTGAACACATTGTATGGTAGTTGATTGTTTTGGTTTTGTATTTTTAACACTTTTTTCAAACATTTAATAGGCTATACATGGCAGCCAGTATATTTGATAAAGGAAGAATCTGGGAAGAACCACCAAACCATGCAAAGGTACTGGCAAGCTTTCTCACATACCCACATTGGCAGGGTAGAGACTCAAACCAACATGAACAGAAGTGAGATGCAAATGGTCTGTAAAGGCTAAGCACTTTAGATCACCTGCATACCCGGGTCCTCTTTACATCTGAACCTGTGGTTATCATACTAAACTACACATCTCTAATCATATTTAAACAAAAGTGATCCATTCCAATATAGCATTCCAGGATTCTACTTTAAATAACACATTATCCTATTATTAAAATACTTCAGTTCACTTTTTTGTAGAAATTCAGCTGTCTGCAAAATATGAAACTGTGGATTGGAACCTAAAATGGTTGGTCATAATAATATGGGGTTTTCACTTAAAGACAATTTTATGATGTTTATTGGGCATAAATGAAAATGCTGCCCTTTGGATATCCAATAGATGTAGATGGTTTCAGCAGTTGAAAAGAAGAAACAGACTTGTCTTGGATTCCTGGAAATATTTCAGCCAGTTGAATATCAGTCCCTTCAATGGTCTCTTAAACAACAACAAGAACAGTAACAACAAAATAACTTTTCTTGAACATTTTAGGCAAATAGATTTTCCATCCTCACTGTTCTTTAGTTTACCAGTTTGCCATCATGTTTTCATCTTGGATCTGAGAAACACTTTCCAGTTTTCCAGCTGTAGGTTGCAGCTTGATATTATTTGCCCTTTAGGATAAAGAAAGCCACTAATGAAGTGTTACAAATATGTAATTAAATTGCTTGTGTGTTAGTTTTAAATTCTTTTTTATTTTAATTTTGTTTCATTACATTTTACTGTAATGATAATTTTTATTGGATTTGAATCTTGATTTGGAAAATTCGCTTGACCTGATTAGAATGTAACGGTTGCTTTAGCACTATTTTTAGTTCACCTAGGTTGAGACGTTTGTAAACATTGAATGAAAACGATTGGTTATTACCAAGGTCATGTTTGGCCCATGTGTTAGCTGAGTTGAAACAGCCTTTTTTAATTTATTTCCAGTGTGGGAATCTGATTCTTAGATAGGGCTATTCTTGCCTACGTGATAATTGGCATTTTTTTTACTGCGCTGCTCCAGTTAGTGATCACTTAGCCCCGTCACGTGAGCCACCATGTGATCTGAAATCGTGGGTTAAAACAGACGCTCTCTAGTAGAGTTATCAGTCGTATTTTTACACCGTTAGAGCTCGAGATGTTTTGTAGTTGAAGCCAGTTTGTTTTGAAGTTCATCAATTTTTTTGGTATTTAATAATTCATATTCTCTGGAAACCAAAACAAGTGCTTTTCTTTATAAAAATTCTGGGACAAAGATGTTTAGTGGAAATTTATTCTGGAATTCTAAACGGGAATGTTATAAATTGTGATTCAATGAGGAATTGTTGTCATTTGTACAACGACCTCATCTGACGTCATCGCCTTCCATATTGGAATTTCATCGAGATTCGAACCTGGATTCAATTAGAACTGTTTAGTGACAGGACTTATATTTTTCAATTCTAGGATTAATTTTTGGATTATATTCACAAACGTATGTCCTATTTCATATTTTTATCTTGTTTTCTAGGGAAATAAATTATTTTGTTAAATTTACAAAGCTGTTGACTTCAGTCTTTTCTTTTGTTACATTTGTACGAGCCTACATATAACACTGTGAACTACATTACATCTGTTGATTGAAAACAGATTTGCCCATGCAAATATGGTGACCTTGTTGCTAAGAAACTCCTGTTTGATTTGAAATTCCAACAAGTTGCTAGTTTTAGAACCCTCTGGCAACAGTCTGGTTAAAAGTTATAAACTGATTAATGAAATGACTTTACATTTAGTGCATTTTATTATATCCTTGATGTCTTTGTTTTTTACAATTGGTAGGGACATAGAAACAATCGTGAGAGTGTGTGAATAGCATAGTTGCACTGACAAAGATTGTATGAGAGACAAAAGGATGGATATTAACAAATGGACATGAAGAATCCTTTAGACCCTTAACTCATACAGGCTGCAGTATAATAACCAAACTAATATCTCACTGCCATATGAACTCCTCTCCACAAAGCAACCCACTGCCATGAATAATGTGTGATAGATAAATATGCATACGCATGTGCTCATACACACACATGCACAAAAGTGTATGTGTGGGTTCCAGTTCAGCTGATTCTGTTTGATGCCGTACAGTATGCACACTGGTGTACACTGGCTCCCTAGGATGTGGCATGATGCTGTACAGTATGCACACTGGTGTACACTGGCTCCCTAGGATGTGGCATGATGCTGTACAGTATGCACACTGGTATACACTGGCTCCCTAGGATGCGGCAGTGTATACCTTAATCTGCTTTCTTTGTGGATTTTACAACTTGTGAAGTTAAAAATAAGAGAAAAAAAGAATATTTACATACACCACTATAAAAGAGCCATGGTAGCTCAGTTGGGAGAGAATAAATCTCATAATCAAAGAGTTGCAGATTAACAATCCAGGCCAACCCAGGTTGGCTGTTTCAGTGTGTCCTTTGGAAAAGCACTTAACTCACATTTCCTCTAAAAATGTTGCTGAAACCGACAAAAAACAAATCACAACAATGAATATCCAAATGGAGTATTTGGCAATAGGTCAAAATATCACCAGCACCAGACATGTCCAGCATATCTTTTGGTAACTATGGCAACAGTTATACACAGTCAATATTTCAATCAATCAACATGGAGAAAAAAATGAAAGGTTTCTACTGGCGGGAAAAATGTCTTTTTTTGACTATCATGACTATGGCTCAGTGTTATTCTGAATGCAAAACAATAAATTGAATTAGATTGTATCGTCGTACTTTAGCCAAGATGTCTAGACAAATAAATCTTAGAATTGACACGTTTAGGTAATGGAAATCTTGAATAATTTCTTACCACTCGGTGTTAAGTACACATCCAGAGTAAATAAATTTGGCATCCAATAAGTAGAAGATATTTTTGTCCTATCAGATGTATTAAAACAGAAGACTGAAAAGAGAATTTTCTGTGCAGATGAGGGTTGATGCTTTGTAAGGAGATAACCCCCATAATGAAGATGAAATTTTTATAAAATTTGGAAGAACATGATCAAATATTTTCTATGGCCATGCCCTTAATCCAAATTTTAATTCAGTAGCATCACTTTCCAAATGTTTTCTTCTGCAAGACTCCAGACAAGGGTCCCTCAAAGGGACAAATGGTCTACTGCCATAAAAGAATTCCTGGTAATCCAAGGAAGTCCATTCTTCTGCCCTTTAATTCTTTTTGACTTTTGAGAATTGAAACCTTTTCTGATATTCTTGAGAAACTCGAACATACCAAATTTGGTAACAGAAACCTATTTTTAATACTCAAGTAGCCAAGTAGAAGACACCCATATGTGCAGTACAAAACTCTTTCTCACACCATTTGTCCCTAAACAGGATATCATGACTGGAAGATGATTTAATCTGGAAGTCTCATACAAGAATAAGATATACCCACATGCCAAGTTTGGTTAAATTTATTGAAGATAAAAGGCCCGAATTGCATTGATTTCATTTAGGGTTCACTAAATATCATACAAAGTCCTTCAATCAAAATCCATTTTGAATGAAACCACTTTTCCTGGATAAGTTGTAATAAAAAGATTTTCATAGTGGTAACAATGGTATCAATATGAGATGTCATTTAGTACCAACTAGGGGTAGGGGAGGAGTAAACTAATTTAAATATAATATTACAAAGCTGGCTCTTTCTGGGATAAAAATTAACCTTGACTGTATGAAATATGACAAGAATTCATCCTCCCACTGGGTGAATTCCAGAAAGATCTGAAGTCAGCTGTAACACCACTGGCCCATGTGCAATAGTCCTCAACTTCTTTCTTCCAAGACATAGACTACTAGTGGGATATCAGTACTGGGTGGATGGAGGGAATGTGGCAGTGGCAACAAGTATTACATCATTAAAATTAGTTTTACCCCCACCCCACTGTATTTAAGTATTAGCAGTTTGTTACCTGTTACTGTTGTGCAGCTGAATTTGCCACTTTGATGAGAGACTGATGACTCCAAAACTGGTCAAGGAAAACCAAAGTTCTGACCTTTACTACTGAATTGTCTACTGTTATAGGATGGTATCTTTGTGTTGGTCACTTCAGAGGCTGCCATACTGAAACATAATGCCATAACTTGGAATGTAAGTTGATCTTGATCATCCACAGCACAGATACAGCTGAGACTGCAGATCATTATAGGAAGTGGAGCTACATAGGGAAGCCATTGTTTTTACTTAGAAACCTGGCTGGCAAAGGAGAGACACTGGCTCATACTTGCCACTCAACCATATACAGACTTGTTCAAAAGACTGGGAATAAAGATCACTCCTTCATCTCACTGATGCCAAAGACAGCAAGAAAACCATCAAGAGGGTAAGGTTCTCAAAATAAGCTTCGCCCAAAGATTCATTGGGGTTTTTAGTTAAAGACCACAATACATCAGATTCCATCTAGATATTTGAGAGCAAGACACCAGTCTCTGCAGCTTGAAATATCTGATATACCATGGGTGTGGAGGGTCTCCTGGTTTGAATGATGCACTTAGCAGCAACTACGTTCGAAAACTTCTCCTGTCAGACTGCCTGAGATCAGCCGGGCATGAATGTGGAGAATCTGTGTGCTGTCGTGCAGGAGACATATGAAAGGTCCCTCCTCAGGGAAAAAGTTGTGGTACAGTCTAACAGCAGATTCAGAAGACTGTTGAGGTTACAGATGAACTATCAAAATAAAAAAAGATAGATATACATAAGAAGACAATGTGGGCCAGGATTGTCTACTCTGACATGAGGGACAGACACTAATCCTCTGTCAGTGAAGAAATTCATCTCCACATATATGAAATCTTGAAATGGAATCAGCTCTGATTTCTCTTGGTCAAGCAAAACGCTCAGTCCTGTCACAATGGACAAACAGCAAGATAGATTTTGTCTAAGGGACCCTAGCTGGCCATTGTGGGACCAATCATTTATCAGAATATTGGAGGACAGTGATCTCCAGTGTCCTTAAGTGGACAGTAACTACTCATTCGATTCTTATAAAAGTTCTGGATGTGAAGGCTAGACCAAATGTCAGAGCAAGACTCCATCTTGAAAGGTTCCTCCTGCAGAACCTTGTTCAAGGTGAAAACATCAATAATTAATTGAAACACCTTTTTTGTGTCCCACTTGGTCACAGAACATCCTCTGTTCTGCACTCTTCTGCATAAATGCATCTACTCCTTTGATCTCATCAGACTTTAGCGATGGAACCAGATGGGGGTCCTTCCTAGAGAAGGAATTTTCTGGAACTGAAGCTGTTATCTCCATTTATGATTAAGACCCATCCATCATCCATTATGCTTGACCAAATGTCTTAAAGGAGGGTGAGTATGGCACATAAAGGAATAAAGAGAGGGACACACCACATATCAAGAAGACTGTCAGTCGGAGGACACAACTCTTTTAAATGATAATGTGTAAGATAGGAAATTACAGTCATTCTAAGTATAATATCAAGCTGCATTCCAACTGTATTTCCAACAGCCATTGCTAAGGAAATGCTGCTGAGGCCAAGGTTTGGAGGATCACAAAACTGAGGCCATGACTCCTCTTAATGATGGTGTGTGGAACATGGAAATCAAACTCACTAAAGGTCTCATCAGTATAAAGCTACATTTTGTAATTTGATTGAAATCCAACAATCCTCAGTAATGCTTTTGCACAGCAACACGAGTAGGTTATTTATTACAGAAGTAATTAGAGTAAGTCCTTGCAAAAGGACATGCCATGGTAACCGAATCTTGGTAATGTAATGCTGATGAAACAGAGGTCAGTAAGGTAGACAGAAAGTAACTCCTGCAAATAATGCTGAAGAAACAGAGGTCTAAGGGTTAGACAGAAAGTAACTCCTGTAAATTAAAAAATGCTGAAGAAACAGAGGTCTGGGGTTAGACAGAAAGTAACTCCTGTAAATAATGCTGAAGAAACAGAGGTCTGTAAGGTAAACAGAAAATAACTCCTGTAAATAATGCTGAAGAAACAGAGGTCTGTAAGGTATACAGAAAATAACTCCTGTA
Organism: Megalonaias nervosa; assembly: GCA_016617855.1. Taxonomy (NCBI): domain Eukaryota; kingdom Metazoa; phylum Mollusca; class Bivalvia; order Unionida; family Unionidae; genus Megalonaias; species Megalonaias nervosa. The sequence goes on from JAECUM010002447.1 coordinate 99,023, forward strand.
AATAATGCTGAAGAAACAGAGGTCTGTAAGGTAGACAGACAGTAACTCTGTAAATAATGCTGAAGAAAGAGAGGTCTGGGGTTAGACAGAAAGTAACTCCTGTAAATAATGCTGAAGAAACAGAGGTCTGTAAGGTAGACAGAAAATAACTCCTGTAAATAATGCTGACGAAACAGAGGTCTGGGGTTAGACAGAAAGTAACTCCTGTAAATAATGCTGAAGAAACAGAGGTCTGTAAGGTAGACAGAAAATAACTCCCGTAAATAATGCTGATGAAACAGAGGTCTGTAAGGTAGAGAGAAAATAACTCCTATAAATAAAGCTGAAGAAACAGAGGTCTGGGGGTAGACAGAATGTAACTCCTGTAAATAATGCTGAAGAAACAGAGGTCCATAAGGGGGACAGAAAGTAACTCCTGTAAATAATGCTGAAGAAACAGAGGTCCGTAAGGTAGACAGAAACTAACTTCTATAAATAAAGCTGAAGAAACAGAGGTCCATAAGGTAGACAGAAAGTAACTCCTGTAAATAATGCTGAGAAAACTGAGGTCTGTAAGAGAGCCATAAAGTGGGTGCAACTCCTGTAAATAATGCTGATGGATGCTGAAAATTGAGTTCCTCTAGTGTCTCATCAATATAAAGAAAATTCCAAACTAACAAACCTTGGTAAAGATATGCTGGCAATCAGGAACAATAACACCAGTAAAAGATGTCATGGAACACTGGATAACCAAGTCATTCAAGGTCTCATCTGCCAACATTTGTGAGCTACTGGACTCATAATGCTCTTGTTATAGATGGAACTTACTACTATAATTTATTCAATAATTTTTTTGTAATGGAAGGAATGCTATTGAATGACCATTATGTATTATGTGATATCAGAATTGAGTGTGCATTTTGCAGTTGGACATGACTTATAAGCAAGTATGTACAGTACATGAACCACAGATGCTTTATTCCCAAACACAAAGTAAATATTATTTGAATGTCAAAGGTTATAATTTGTTTGATCTGGTACTGGAGGAGGGAGTAATTTAGTGAGATAGTTTGAGATTTAGTTCATTTCAGTATTGCCATGTTCCTCCAATTTCTTGTTATTTCCATGTTCACTATGGTGACCATCATGAGCAATGTGTGTAAAACTAATTTAATGATGTAATACTTACCACTCACTGTTGCTAGAATCCCACCTCCCAGCCAGCTCTTATGTCCTGCAAGTATTTGTCCTTAAAAATGTTTACTTCTCATGCGTCTGTGATGTGGGGAGCTGACTGGGTCTGGGATCTACTTCCAGAATTTCTGTAACAGTCATCCTATTGAAGGATGATATCTTATTGTCTGGATGAGGGTAATTCCATCATAGAAAATGTAACCTATGCAGTAGTGGCAGGTAAGAATTACATCATTAAAATTGCCTCCCACCAATAACTTAAAAATACCACAAAATATTTCAATTTTTATTGACTACTTAAATGTTTTAGACACTTGAATGAAAGTTTGCATGGACAAGGATTATATTTTCAGAGTAAATAGGGTTGCCAACTAATAAAGTTTAATTGAGACAGCAGATAGAATTGTGTATAAAATTCGATCTCTCATATCAGAATTTCACCACAGGAATTGAAATTATCATTAGATCATTACTTGTTTTAAAGAACTTGTTTTCGAGAATTGGTTTTAACCAGAAACTCAATACAGAATCACAAAAGTGTTCAAAATAATTTAGCTTCTTCATCATAGCCTGTACAGGTTCAACTTGATACAGTAAATTCTGATGCATGATATTAGTATACTTTAGTCATGTATCTTGTGACATCGTGAATCCTGATGTACTGGCATAAGGTAGATGGCAGACCTGCTTGTGTACCATGTTCATCTAGATTTTACATTGCACTGATGTGTTGGCATAAGGTAGATGGCAGACCTGCTTGTGTGGCCATTTTCATCTGGGTTTAACATGCACCCATTTCTGAACAGCACAGATCTAAGTCTATAGTATTCTTTCTATTTTGAATTCAAGCAAACAATTTAGACCCTGATTTGCTGGCACATCATGCATTAGCAATTCTGGGTCTCTGTTTTCTGCTGCTGGGAGTTGGTGTTGTACATGGGTAAAGTATAGAATTGAATGACTGATATCATAGATACTCATTTATAAAATGGGTCCAACTGCAAGCAGCATAGACCCTGATCTGCCATTGCATAATGCACATGCAGATCAGGGTCTGTGTTGTTTCTTTTACAGATTACTCCTCACAAACTGCATTGACTCACACATTATGGGATGGTAGATCTGGGTCTATGTAGTGTAAAAACCTGCATTTAGGGTGTGAGATATGCATGCTTGTATATGGTAAACACCATACAAGCTGCCCAATTCGGTCTTGATTTTTTTTAAATCAGTGCATTACCAGTGAATTGCTCAAATGAGTTGACATTAATATTTTCTATGATCCTCTGTTTTGTTTACTTCGTCAATTAATAGTTAGTTGGTATAGTCTACATGTTTTGAGTTAGCGAAAATAGGGAGTATCATGCGGGCAGCTGGCATCCATGATAATTTGATTAATGACTATTTCTAGTTGACTGTCTAAGACTGTACGATACATACTCAATGTGTTTATTGCCCCTGATGTTTCATTAATATACATCATGGCATTTAAGTTTGGTTTTTCTCCTCTTTATTTCTTTGGTACATAAACATGTTGACTGCCCTGTCATGCGGTCTACCTCGGTAATATTGCAACAGTGCATAACAGTTTCTGAACCATTGCAATGAGCAACAGCATAACACGGTATGTGCCGCGAATTACAAAACTGATTTTTATCTTTTCTTGGGGCAATACAATTGCAATGTAGCAATGTGTAAAATATCAAATTGGTAATTTCTATTAATAATCATTGTGAAGATTGACTAAATATGCACATGCAATACTAGCTCATGCTTGTTTGAATATTCCAACAAAAATTTTGGGTTTTGTGGGCTCTTTTGGTTGTGGGCATTGTGGGTGCTGTGGGTTTTGTTGGATTTGTGGCCTCTGTTGGTTGTGGGTTTTGTCAGGAGTAATTAAGGCTTTGTGGGCTGCTTGTGGGTTCAGTCAGCTAGCAGCAATCAAACTAGGTACATCACAGTTATTGTGAGTTTTATTTATTTTTTTTTATTTTGTTTAGTTTATTATAGAGTTATGTAACTTTAGGCAATATTTTGGACAGTAAATTTTGTTAAAGTTTATTTAAGCACAAATCAATATTTATTTAAGGAATTTTTTATTTTTATTTTTAATTCCTTTCTCTCTTCCAAATTATATGCATTCTTGTAATTTCTAATTTATTTTTACAAGCAAACTAGATATTGTTATATCATTTGTTATTTGAAACTCAGTTATATGGTCAGGTGAGTGTTGTCCTCACAGACCAATACTTTATTTATTTCTTTATTTATTTTCTTTATTTAGTTAGTTTTATGAATCTAAAGACATACAGAGAAGTTTCTTTACAATATAAATATATAATTCCAGGTCCAAATATGTTCATAGTGACATAGAATGTCTAAGTCATTGTGAGTGCTTTCCTCACTGACTTAACATTCTAAATTCAATTCAACAATATTTGATTAATCTAGCAATCTATAAAAACATAATTTATTTATGTTTCTATTTTATAAATTACTAGTTGTCTAAGTCATTGCAAGTGTTTCCCTCACTGACCTGACAGCCATTTTATTTCCATTGATATCAATTCAATTCAAATAAGAATTATGCTATAGTTGAAGTGTGAAGTCAAGCAAGCGTTTTCCTTGCAGATTTTACATTTCACATATTAGAATCAAGTCATATTTTCTCTTCTGTAGTAAACTTTATTACAACTAAATCCAAATATGGTAAATCTTATATAATTTTCATTCATCCAAAGGAGTAATAATATAATGAACTAATAGTATAGTGCTAATGTATACCCTGACCTTGTGTGAAATTATCATATACCATACTGTACCTCAAGACAATGATAATATTTTGGCTTAGTACACAAAACAACAAGACTGTCATGGTTATGAACTGACTTTATTCAATGTTTCTTAATAAATGAATCATCTTGTGTTATGGCTGAAAAGAAATCAAGAGTTTGAGTTTACTCCATTCTCCCCTCCTTAGTCAGCTGATAAGAAGCATACTCATCCCTGGTGCCGTACTCCAGTGTAGTATTATCAGGACCTAACTCAGCCATTGCGGTAGTTTCAGTAGGATCTGACTTATATGTGAGAATATATGATACTGAAGAAAATTCTTGTGATAGATACCATGCAGTTTTATGTCCTCACTATATATATATATATGGAAATGAGCATATAGTATTACTCTGTCTGCCTAACCTGTCCCAACATACCCTGTCCACCATGAATTGTATTTTTACTGAATAACTTCTAAAGGACTTGTTGGATTGAAACTGAATTTGGTATGATTCTTTACATCAAGAAGACTTTGGTCCACTTGATTTTTACTGTTTTCTGAAAAACAAAATTTAATGGAGTCATGTCCCTTAACTGACTTTTGAACTTTGCCCTTCAATTGCTTATATTGGTTAGGGGCATCTGTGTCATCTAGACACATTTTCAAGGCTGTGAAAAATATTATTACATGAAAATTCACTGATTTCTTTTACTTCAAGGGTTTTCGTTGTTTAACTGTTTTACAAAGTTTAGCAGATAAAATTTTGAGTTCAGTTTTACAAATCTGTCACTTATATTTTGTACTTTGTTTTTGAATAAAAAGGGACAAAAATGGAAATCAATTTAATGATTCTCTGTAGTGAACAAATATAAACAAATATGGAGTTATCTGATGACCAGTGAAAAGGCAGATGATGCATCTCGAAGGATAACATCCTAAATGTGTACTGTCTGTGTTCCTTGGATAAATCAGATTTGCTTCTCTGACTGCAACCTGATTAATCTGTCTGGTTATATCTTGTGCTTCATTTTATGGCCTGGAGGACAAATCTTAAAAGGTGTAAAGCTGTTAAAAATTCTATTCCAGACTGTAGGTTTCAGGGCATATAGTTCTACAACATTTGGAACAGGCATTAATGACCCTTAATATTAAGGTTTTCAGGTTAAATACACACCCAGGTCAGCTTGGGTCAGCTGCATCATGTGTCCCTGGGCATTTAGTTCCCATTTCTTCAGCAGATGTAAACAATAATGTAATAAAAAAACCAATAAAATGAGTTCAGTCTTTCTCCTATGATAGTTTTTTGGAGGGGGGGGAGACGGCCTAATAAATTTGGTAAAAGTAGGGTATGGGCCAATTATCAGAGACATCAGTAGAAGAGTTTTGTGTAGACTTGTGATTAGATACAGTAAATATGGTATCTTGGAAGGTGTCTTTAATTACTTTTAAAAGTATCTATTTAGCTTTCAAAATCACCTCAACTATAGGATTAACTCATTCACTGAGATAGTCAGACTTAAATCCTGCAACCATAATGCCTTTTTTAAGGAAGCACCTTCTTCTGTTTTAACTTTTATCATCCTCATTTCTCATGATGTTGCTTTTCTTACCCCATGAACACTGTAAACTGCATGTGATAAACCACATCACTTTAATCAGCTTTAATCACTGTCATTGTGCATGCTTTTAAATAATAAAATAGTCTTATTCTATATTTTAATTAAATGTACTCCTCTGTGATGTGTTACATAATTTCATACATCATAATCATTTTTTTTAAAAATTGTGCATTTGCATGTTGTTTGTTTTCTACTATTGTGTTGATTAATTTTATGCTGTGCTGTCTTTATCTATTGTTGTATTGTCTTTTATTTACTGTTGTACTGTCATTCTGTTTTATCTACTGTTGTACTGTCTTTTATCTACTGTTGTACTGTATTGTATCTATTGTTGTACTGTCTTATCTATTGTTGTACTGTATTTTATCTGCTGTTGTATTGTCTTTTATATACTGTTGTATTGCCTTTTATCTTCTGTTCTACTGTCTTTTATCTACTGTTCATCTGTCTTATATCTGCTGTTGTACTGCCTTATATCTACTGTTGTACTGTCTTTTATCTACTGTTGTACTGTCTTTTATCAACTGTTGTACTGTCTTATCTACTGTTCATCTGTCTTATATCTACTGTTGTACTGCCTTATATCTACTGTTGTACTGTCTTTTATCTACTGTTGTACTGTCTTTTATCTACTGTTGTACTGTCTTTTATCTGCTGTTGTACTGTCTTTTATCTACTGTTATACTGTCTTTTATCTACTGTTGTACTGGACCGCTCCAGTGGCCTAGTGGTTAGAGCGTCCACCTCAGATGCGGGAGGCCATGGGTTCGATCCCTGGCCGAGTTATACCAAAGACTCATACAAATGCTACTAACAGCTGCCTAACTTGGCATTCAGCATTAAGAGGTTAGTGTTAGGACTGGTCGGCCTGGTGTCAGAATAATGTGACTGGGTGGAACATCATGCTACATGATGCCCCAGTGCTAGACATCACTATAAACTGCCACACTGCAGACATCGTAGTGATATGACTGAAAAATCTTTAAAGCTACATTAAAAAATCCAAATCCAACACTGTTGTACTGTCTTATCTATTGTTCTACTGTCATTTATCTGCTGTTGTACTGTCTTTTATCTACTGTTGAACTTTCTTTTAATATAAACATATTTTGTTGTCACAGTAGGATACAGTGGGATTGGACACAAGTTCTAAGAACTTAAATTGTCTTTTAATCCACTGTTGTACTGTATTGTCTTCTATTTAACATTGCATTATCTTTTAATTTGCTGTTACCATTAGTACTGTAATGTGTAAAGTTATACAATAAGTATGTCTGTGAACCTGTCTGCAGAAATACCGTTATTTTGCTGGTAGAATAGCTCCTACAGAACTGTTTGATGTATTTTACTGAGACCACTTATGTTAATAAAATTTTCTTGTATCTGGAGGAGTCCAGTCAAGTTGAATACCTTGGGGTCACATGTGATATCCTTTTTCATTAACTATTCCTAGCCTTAATCAGGCTTCCATCTATTAGAATGGGGGGTTTTATCTTAAGTTCTTTACTCCAGGGAAATTGCGCTTGATAAGTAGTGTAGCCACGATGCAAAATTACCAATCTGCCAGTTTATTTTTTGTAAGACATGATGCAATTATTAATGTGCCAAAGCTCATTCTTTCTGTCCTTATTAAAACAAATTCATGACTGACATTCTCTCAGTACCTTGATGCTTTTGGATGTTGGTACATTTGTTTTTTATTGGTACTTTTAAGACAATATTGGCTATATCATGCTTAGGAAATGGGAGTTAAATGCCTTTCCCAAGAAAACACTTAGCCTGGCCAGGGAGGGTTTGGAACCAGCAGGGTGGAGGATTTCATTCATAAACTTACTTAGCTTGATTTACTAAACAGTGTTACATGAAAATTTTAATGAGTTTGAAAAAATAGGTTTCTGCTGGAAATGCCCATATATCCAATAAACATTAATTAATAACATCATTTAATGTAGAAGACTACCCATATAACATGCATCTGAATTTTTTTTTTTCCTTTTTACAACAAGATGGTTTGATCTTTTGGGTAGTACACAATTTAAAACTAAAATATGGGGATCACAGATAGCTTTTTCACAATGATCATTTTATTATAATCCTCCTGAGGAGATTTTATGTTGAATTCAGTCTGGTTTTGTCCTATAACAGACATGTTTATAACATTTAAATGTATAACTTCATGTGCATCTACATTTAAAAGAAAAAGGCTTTGCAGAGGTATTGAATAAATAACTGTAGAAAAGTGAAGAAGTAAAAAATTATATAGATCACTGTTAGATCTGCGAAAATTTTAATAAACATCTACTGGATACCCTTCAGTCTTAATGATTGGTTACCCAGGAACCTGTTCAAAGGGAAAGACCTAAACTGCTTTGTTGTAGGTTGACACTGGCATGAACAGCATGCAAATGTTTATTTTTTCAGTGGTTGAAGTGTAAATAAAAGAATTCATTTTGTATTTATTTGAATCAAAATATCAAGTAAATAAAATGAACAAATGGTTGACGAAAACTGTCCGTCTAGCAAATTGTCATGATCTAGTCATCATAAATATTGTCTAACTCCCTTTACTGTCACAAGCAGTGCTTATGTAGAGACTGAGCTTGGGCTTTTGTTCATACAGTTTGTGAGGTCTATTAAAGGTGGCAACTAAACATGTGCCATTTGTTTGGCAAGATCAGTTACCCATCCTCTGTGACTTGCTACAGAGCAGTAGCACTCAGGGGGTTGTCATGTGGGGAAAAAAAGCTAAGAGATTAAGGTCAAACATTTACTGGAAGAGGCACTGAACAAGTTCATGTCTTATATCATTAACTAGAAAACAAAGCAATGCTGCTTTTTTACAAGCCAAGGGCTTATGGGGCCACATGCACTGGTAAAATATTTGTACAGTATACAGTAAATGGGTACCTGATGGCTCATTTAATTACCCAGCTTATTGTCAATATGCATGTACTCGGTACCCATTCACCTTCTTGACTTGACTTTTTAATTTACATCACTTTCACCCATACGGGCATTCACCTTCTAATAATAAACCACAGCTAGTATTTAATTCAGTGTGAATATAACTACTTTCCAGTTACAAACATTAAGACAAATATTTAGTTTGTCCACTTCTCGGATGTTGCAATATTTGTATAGACTGCTCTTCCACTCTTGAGAATATTTCTGGCTTGAGTGCATTTCATTGTGCAAAAAGTTTTAGATAGCTTTTGCACAATATCACAACCTGTGGGCCTGTTTCATTTTCCAGTAATCTGTCTGCCTGATTTTGGCATATTTCCATTCATTCTGTTCAACATTTTGTTATTAGTTGCCTACAAGTTCTCATTAGCAGCGGGAAAAATGTCACAAGACTCAGGAGAATTTCTGTACACAGTTTCCAATAATGTGTATTTTGTGATGATAATCAGTTGGTTACCAGTCTGGATCTTATTAATAGATCAAGTGTACATGTATAAGGAATTAAGCTCTAAAACTTTATTCAACCCTGGCCAAGTCATACCAAAGACTTATAAAAATGGTACTGACAGCTGCAACACTTGGTGCTTAGCATTAAGAGGTTGGCTCTGTCTGTGTCAGGATAATGTGATTGGGTGGGACACAATGCTACGTGCCCCAGTGCTAGACAGCACTATAATTTTCCACACTGCAAACATCATAGCGCTATCACCAAAATTTTTTTAAGTTATGTTAAAAATCCAAATCATACACTATGACACACACATAAGAATCATATATTTACATACAGTTAAATCTAAAATTCAGTTAATAACTAATTCAATTAATAACTACACTGCTTTTGTAATTACCATATATACTCACTTATAAGTTGAGCCAGATTGCAAATAATAAAGATCATAGAATACGTGCCTGCAGGTCAGGGTCTATATTGCATAGGTGTCAACCCCTTGAGATGAAAACCTGTACGCCAGACCAATAAAAACCTTACAAAGACCAAAGAAAACTTGCATGAAAAAATGTATTCATACATTATGTAAGATTAACAGTTTTAAAAGAACAAATGCTATACACAAAGTATTTTTACACATATTTACATAATTATTTACATTTCTGACACTTTATTTCATTCTTTTTACTTATAACATTATCATCTTCCTGCTTTGGCTGAGCAGAGAAGCTTTTGATGGATGCTCCCTTCTTTCATGCAGTTTTGTCCTGAAGTATTCCTCCAGATCATATATGCCCGATGCCACCACTTTAATGTCTTTGCTGCATATTTTACAAAAAGCATGGGAAGATCCTAACTTGGATACATCTACAGTGCCAGGGAAGACTTTAATTCAATCAGTCTGAAACTTGCCAAGACCTCCATAAGTGTCTTCAAGCTTGCGTTTCTTTGTGTTAGGCTCAGCCATTTCATGGATGGAATGTTTCAACTAGATGAAAGAAAAAAAAAATTTAAAAATTTAGACTTGACATATAATATAGAAAGATCTCCCCGTTACAAATGTGTTATGAATTTATATATTTCCCCATAAACCCCAAGATATTACGCCAGAAGCTATCCAAAAATAGAAATCTAGAAATAAAAAAAATTGACAAAGTAGCAGTACAGAAGTTTATACCTCGTAAACTGTTGATCATTTCTATTGAAAATGCGTATCTGATGTTTGAAAAGTTATGAATTTGCTATATGGTGTGACGATTTTGGTCACAAACTTGATATAAATTGGCAGTGTTACATACTTTCAAGCCACAAGAATGATGTCACTTGATATCTGTACTACTTCCGTCATTGTGGCAATGCATCTTCCTGTTTGCATTACATATCTGACAAACTTAATTCAAAACTAGGACAGCACAATAAAATGCTGGTACTAAATTCAGCAGGCAATTTATTTTTAATTAGTATATTGTTAAAAATTTTAATAAATCGACTTTATCTCCACACAGAAAAGTCGGACAAATTACAGATACACCAACATGACTGCTACACTATGCAAAGTATGAAAATTGATGTAAACTTTATGCCTTTGATAGTAATAAGTATACATAATAAAATAATAATGTATAAAATAAGAAAACATACTTACTACACAGGTAGTTAGTCAGTATTAGAAATCCAAGTGAGCGTCAAAATTCAGAGCGATAAACGACAAGATCTTCACAGACAGGAGTTGAACCATGAATGAAAGTTGTTTCATTATCTAATGAAAAGTGTGGTTTTGATTATGATTTGATTGATTGTTTCAGGCCACCCTGATCTCGTTGAATTCTCATTCTAAAAAAAATTATTCCCAGAGTCTCAGATGCACACAAAAAGGAAGAAGAAAAAAAAAGTTTTAAAAAAATATTAAATTTTGTATGAAAAAACCATACAAAATGGTCGTATGGCCATACACGGATGAAAAAGGAAAAAAAACCATACAAATTACGGGTAAACCGTACAAGTTGACACCTATAATATTGTTTGGAGTTGGACTTGACTTATAAGCGAGTATATACAGTAGTAAACAGCATGTAAGTGTTTGTGTCAATTGAATGGAGACAAGTGTGAATATGAATTCCTAACCAGTGTCTATGATGGGCATACAGAATACATTTGTTGTTTCTTTATAGGGGCAGAATACTTTTGTTTCTTTGTAGGGGCTTTATGTGGCAGCCAGTCACAGCAATTGGTCAAAGTGTTTGAAGAAATTAGAACAACTCAGACAACTGAAATAAACAGGTTCAGTGTCTTTGGCATGAAATACTGCTTGTAGTATCTTTTGCCAACATCTCAAAAAGAGGTCGGGTTCGTGGTAGTTTTTGGCTTCCAAGTTTGATGTTTATTCTAAGAAGCATGTAGCAGACCAAAGATATTATAATAATAGCTGTTGATTTCAGCTTGTTTGAACGTGTCAGTTATTTTCAAAACACAGTGTCCAAGTGTTTTAATTGCCTTTGCTTCAAAGGTATAAGTCCCAAAGCAATCCATATGTGCATGTAATAGTATGATGAGATTGGAATATACATGTAGGCATCATATTTTGTCCTTGATTGTGGCAATCACTTCACTGACTTTTCAGTTTTGATTAAATGACAGATCCAGTTTGAATGATGATTAGAAAACAGGTCCACTTTCTATGGTGATCAAATGACATATTCAGTTTCATTGATGATTAAATGACAGTCCCATGCTGTTTCTTTTTTGTTACTGAAATTACAGTTGCAACTAATTTTTTGCTGCAGATTTTTGTCAAATTTAAACATGAAACCTGGTTCCATCGATTTGAGAATGTTTCGAAGCAGAAATTTTTTATTGTAAAATTTGGAAAGTTGTTCTCTAATAATACATGTAATAATAATAGTAATGATAATAATAATAATAGTAATAATAATAATAATCATCATCATCATAATAATAACTGTCTTATCTTGGATTCGTGGAAATTCATTTATTCAGTAATGTTGTTACCTTTGCAGCTTTTAGTGGATTGTTGTGAAACTCGGTATACATTGTGGTCATCATCCGAAGATATGCATGTTAGTAATCCATTATGTTGACCAGTCATTGTAGTAGTACCATTTTCACAAGAGTTGTGCCCCTTTTTGTAACTACAGACACAGCTCATTCATGTGTTAGGGCTGGAGTGCAGAGTTGGGAGTATATATTAATGTGAGCAAATCACTTGCCATTCTTCAAGTTTTTGTGAAAATTTTAAATTATAGGTATCAAAATCAATTGATGATTATAATTAGTTGAGTTCCCTGGACTTGTAATTGGAGAAATACAATTATTACATGAATTTTCAAAGCTGTAATTATTTTATTCATGTGGCTATAAAGCCATGTGAACTTGTGGTATAACCCTGCATTCAGCATGTGCCATCATTTGTAAGTTGTCTGCCGTGTGTCAGCCATCAATATTCCTGTTTTCAACTGCCAAACAAAAACCTCCAGGCCAATATGTATGTGTTTCGGGTTGGATTCCCAAGTAATGGCATGTATTCTAGCAACAAAGATGTACAATATATTTTTTAGTTCTCCAAAATAGCTGGCCAATGATGATCAGATATGGTATAGAGGTTTCTTAGCACATGCTCATTAAAAATTATTTTTGAAGTAGCTTCCCTAACAGTGGTGCATCTTCCTTAAGAATCAGTTGGAAAATCTGTTTTTGACATCTCGGGATTAGCTGACTCAATTTGAATAAAGAAAATCTTTGTAGTAGTGTTTCTTAGGACACACTTCATCAAAATTTTGTGACTGGGCTAGTTTCCCTGGCAATAGTGTGGATTCCACATGGTAAACCATTTGTAACTTCTGTGCAAGAATGGCTAGGCCAATTTCAAACATAGAAATTGGTAGAAATGTTTGTTAAGACATATTCTTGTAAGATATTTCCAATATGGCTTCCCTGGTAGTGGCATGGCCACTTGGCAAACTGGTTGTAAACATTTTCAATTGTTTGCAAAGAACAAACAAACCATTGTCAGTCAGATTTGGTTGGAGTGTCTTAGAACATGCTTTTTAAAGTGTTGTTAGTGTGCTCAATCAGCACAATTTTATTTTTATAGCAACCATGTGGAAAAGCTTTTTTCAACTTCTTCTCCATAACATCTAAGCTAAACTTTGATAGACTGGTAAGAATGTTTGTTAGGACATGCTTTATGCAAATTTTGCATGGGGTAGTTGCCATGAAACACTGTGGCTTCATTAGCAACCATATAATAAACTTATATTCTGCTTCTCCACCATGAAAGAGCCAATTATGATCTGACATGGTTGGAATGTTTCTTTGCTAGATACAAACTGTATATACTCACTTATAAGTCCAGCCCACTTGCAGACTGCACAGACCCAGATCTGCCATCAAATAATGAGCCAGCACATCTGGGTCTGTGCAGTTTGTTAGGAGTAATAAATAAACAAACAACATAGACCCTGATCATTAGGTGCATTATGCTACAACAGATCAGGTTCTTTGTTGTTTGCAGTTTGAATCGACTTATAAGCAAGTACTGAAGTATCCATCATGCACAGCTGCAAGGGTAGTATAAATATTTGACAGATCATCTGTTATCTTGCTGCCCTTATAGCTATTTATAGCATACAATTCTAATCAAATGTTCCTCCCAATTCACACATCATTGAAGAAATGTATTTTCCATCTCTGTTCGTCTGTCAGTGTGCCTATCCTCCCCATTCATCTGTATCCTTGCTGAATATCATTTTTCAGGGGTTGATAAATCTTTGCAGTAACCTCCTCAAAAGTGAATAATTGTATATCAGAGGTGGCAGTTAAGTATTCATAGTATCTGTAAAAGGTTTTTTGCAATTGTGAGATACAGATATCAGTGCATGGATGCAGATGAGACTCCGAGTTTTGATAAATACTTGTTTTTACATTGAAGAAAAACATAAATAAATTGTGAACAACAAATTATATAAATTACCATGCTCTAAAGAGCTGTCTGAATCTCACTTCCATTTGTCCAATTACAATTCACACGAAGCTGGCCACGACCTTCACATAGAGCCTAACCGAGTTATATTCCAGATTCAAAGAGGGTGGGATAAAATGGTATTGAAATGAAAGTAACCAAACTATAATATTCAACTCAATAAAGTGTGGGCAGTTATGTATTGGTGGACAATCACATTGATGTCAAAATAATCATTAGGTCAAACTTCAGCCAAGGTGTGCTGAACAAAAATGGGAAGAATGTATCAAATATCATTCAAAATTCAACATATTTATCAAAAACTAGTTGAGTTATTCCATCTCACCTCTGTCTACATGGGTTTGAGTCTTGGGTTTAGCCATTGTAGGCATGTGAGAAAGCTTGCCAGTATCTTCCTGTCGGATGTGGTTCTTGCCAGGGTTTTCCCAGATTCTTCCTCTACTGGTCCCATGCCATTTGCAGCCTATCTTGAGCTGAGAAATGGTGTTAAACCCAAAACAACAAACAACAACCAATATTTTAATTGGCAGTATTTTCAACATCAGATTAGCAAAGCTGTATGTGACCCATGCCCTGGCCTTGCACTCCCATGACCACTGCCATCACATTTTTTGGGGGACAAGCTACAGTCAATGTACTTTGTTAGTTTTAGGCTTATAGCAAAGACATACATGTGATAGAACCCAGACATCAAGTAATTCGATTTCGGCACTATGATCAGTAGATTAACTTCCAAACCAGTAGAATTTTTTTTATTGACATAAATTTTATTTATTTTTAGGGGTTTTAAAACAAAACCAGAGCAATTTTTTGCCTGCTGTGTATTCTCTATCATGACGCAGAATTTCTGACTCCTATAATGTTTTGTGTTTTTCTGTCCCAGCTGGGGACTAGAACATGAGGGACAATGTGTGTTGTCAGAAAATTTCTATGCAATCTGAGTATGGAAACATAACTTTAACCAATTTAGTAAAATGATCTGCAGTGATGAATGGTAAATTATGCTCCATAACAAAACAAGCATTTGAAAGTGCCACCTTATTCACTTTTGATCCAGTCTAAATCAAGACCTTCCAAGTGCATGTGGTTGTTACAGAAGAATCGAGATACTTAAGTGATTTTGCTGTAATCATTGTTTTGGTCCGAATCATCTTTATGCCCCCCTTTTGCCAACAGTCAGCTGATTATTAATCAGGGACTTAGAAACCATCATGGACCACCTTTTATCACTTTATTGCTTTTAACACCTTTAAAAAAAACCCACCTTTGCTTTTAAACTCTCCAAATTGTAACAGTAGGGTTATCAATTTAGGGCTTGTTGTGTACACATGTCAGTTGTTTGTCATACAGTTTGTTAATCCAGCTTCTCAGCATGCATCATTCCACCACTTGCACTGGTGGAACAGTTCTTGTTTTCTGTACAACCTACCAGTGATTCTGGCTGGTTTCTGTGATGTGTGGATAGAACATGTAAAAATACGGGGTTTTTTCTTCTTCTTTTCTCATTTCTTTTTTCATTTTTTTAACAAATCTTGTAATGTTTTAAAAGCGATAGATTTCGGCTATAACACTATGTGCAGTAGACATCTAAATGACATTTTTGTCCTGCCACCACTAGAATTTCATGTACTGGTTTGCAAGACAAATTGTCTTTCCATTGGCTTATGAAGAAAACATTGGAGTTGGCCTGTTTGTGATTTCCTTTGTAAATTTATCATCACTTCAGAATCGTGCATATCTTGCACTTTTCTTTATCAAACATGGCATCCTCAGACTACCATTGAAAAAAAGCAAACATTGAGAAAGTTTTCGAATTTATTCATTTCAATATTTTGTTTACTGTATTTTCTCTATGATAAACATAGGGACCTGTTTGATAAGTTGTTTTATAGTAGGAGTGAGCTTAACATTGGATATAGCTTTCTGATTTTAAAATAATTGCCACAGTTTGTTAAAAGCAGGGATGGGCTTATTATAGGAGATTTATGATAGTATACCATATCATGGACAGAGGATATTGAATGGTGGCATGTGCTTGCATTTGTTTTAAATAATTACTCATGTTGATCCTTCTTTGATTTTCAGTCTTGACTGAAGGTTCTCTAAGTTGGTTTAGAATTTATGCTCAGTAATTGTGACATGTGATAGTATTGACACAAATTATCTCAGCTGCACTCTGTGCTGTTTTAATGATTTTTATGCCATTGCCATGCTGAAATAAATTTTCCCTTTTTTCAGTCTGCATCTAATCCTTTCCTAATTGCCATATTAATTTGCCCCCAAAATTTTGAAAAGGTTTCGCTCTGTTTTCTTACTAGAAAACAAGTTTCAGTAATCTGTTAAAGCATGATGCAGGGGGAAAATCAATGTAGTTCTATTCCGTAATTGCTATCTAAATTAGCAGTGTTCTTCTTGTTTGAGGGCATTAACAGTTCAGACCAATAATTAGTTTCCAACAAGCATTAATTCTGACATCATCAGAGTCGAAGACCACAAGATCTTCCTCACAATACATCTTCCATGCAACCTGTGCCCATCTCATTTTATTCCCGGCATGTCAGTAGAGGTGCATAATGTCCATCCCATCCCATCATCTCCACAGCAGATTTCGTTTCTGCTTAGTAACTTTGAAGGACCTAATCAATTGAAATCAAATTTGATGAGACATTACATATAGAAGATATAGGTCAAATTCAATTTTCACCATTTTCAGGCAGAGGTTTATGGACTTGAGCCCCTTGTTAGACTTGGAATTTGTTCATGAATTTAAATCAGAATTTTGCAATGAGACTTTACATTTAGAAAACCTATAACAGTTTCATTTTCATCATTTTCCAGAAATCTATGAATAGTTATGATTACTGTTTGATTTACGTTCTTGCCATTCAGTTTGGTACATTTGCCATAAAATAACTTCATGGATTGAAACCATATTTGACTTGAGGCTCTGCATTAAAGAGACTCAAGTCTTAATTCGATTTTCAGTAATTGCTAACAGTATTATTCAGAGTTATGGTTCATGTTCGAGTTACAACTTTGCTATTCAGTTTCTGCTCAATAAATGTGAAAGCACTACATGCATTGAAATAAGTGTACCATATGTACTAGCTTACAAGTTGAGTCTAACTGCAAAAAAACTGTACAGACCCTGATCTGCTGCTGCATAATTCACTGGAAGATCTAGGTCTGTGCAGTTTGTTTGGAGCAATCAGTGGAACAAACAATACAGACCATGATTGGCAGGTACATTATGCTACAGCAGATCAGAATCTTTGTAGTTTGCAGTTTGATGCAACTTATAAGTGAGTATATATGTCAGTTTTGATCAGACTTGGAAGATCAGTACATGCATATCTCAACAATATTTTAGATATAGATATCTTACCAACCCTATGATATCAAGATCGAAGGTAGTGAAAAGAATTTTTTGCAATGCAGATAGCACCACAACTGAAACAAGTATGGATTGATGTTTAGTAAATTTAGTACCATCTGTACTGACTAATAAGTCAATGCAAACTGCAAAGATCCTGATGTGCCATAGCATAGTGCACCTGCACATCAGAGTTTATGTTGTTTGTTCTACTGATCACTCCTAAAAAACTGCACCAACCCAGATCTGCCACTGCATAATGCAATGGAGAGATAAGGGTCTGTGGAGTTTATAATCAATTTTATATAGTATAATAATAATAAATCTCTACCACATTTGGATCAGTTCAATAAGCAGAACTATATGACCTTGGGCAGGTAATTAGCCATGAATTTGCAGTTTAATTACAAAGGTTTATGAGCAAAATAGTAATAGTGATGTTTTGTTGAGGACATAAAAAGCAGTGGTACGTGCTTCTGTTATGGTAGGCATTGGAAATAACTCTTGTTCTCACTTGTAGTCCATGAAACTGGGACTAGTCTTTAGACCTTTAGACAGAAACTGCAAGATTAAGTTCTCAACGTAAAAACTGTAAACACTTTACAATTTTAATTGTTGAGGATTTCATGTTGATTTTGCTGGATAACTTAGAATTTAGAATTTGTCAGAGGAGAGAATTTTGTGCTTGAAGTCCCTAGGGACATTTTCATATTAGAGAGTCATGCATAGACAACACTGATTTGTTGTAACCTCACACAAGAGTCTATTTTTTTTATTTAGCTCACCTGGATGTAAGCTTAATTTATGGTCCCATTTTCATTATGCTTCTATCAGCAAATGCTTGTGACCATTTTGAATGCCATATTTCATATCTCAGTTGATCAGATTTTGGAACTGCTCTGGTAGCCATGTGGTTAGAGTGTCAGCCTTGGATGCTGGAGGTCATGGGTTCAAACCCCAACCGAGTTATACCAAAGATTTATAAAATTGGTATAATTGCAGCTGCCTTGCTTGGCATTCAGCATTAAGAGGTTAGTGTTAGGGCTGGTTGGCCTGGTGTCAGGATAATGTGAGTTGGTGGGACATGGTGCTACATGTCTGCCGCATGGTGTCCCAGTGCTTGACATGGCTATAAACTGTCACACTGCAAACATCATAGTGATATGACTGAAAAATTGTTAAAGTTATATTAAAAATCCAAAACACACACACTTCATCAGATTTTGAATGTGATTTCATATTATCAAGATTTTGAATGAGTTCAGTAATGAACAAGGTCGGTATACAGTATAATGATCTTACAGTTGATTGTATGAGCTTGTTAACACTGTCAAAGCAATATCTCTTTTTCGATTTTGATTAAATTTGGACTTTTATAATTAGGCTATTTGATGACATCAGTACTAAGTAAGATCAAGCAATAATAGTGAGGTTATTATATTGGGCATGGTACCACTTTAAAGACTGCGCTTTAGATGAAACCTGGTTTATTGACCTAAGTCATCAAGACCTTAGAGATTACAATTATGAGAGAGATCCACACATATTAATAAGGTCATCTTGCATATTATTGTTCATGAACACTCTAGCAGCTATATTTCTGATCAGATTTCTATCTAACTTGGTAAATTTACTGAAACCATTCACATATTGGACAAGTTTGGTTATGAACAAGAGTCAAGCATATTTACGAGATGTATGACATAGTTTTGTATCTCACTGGACAGGTTCCATTATGAGCAAGACCAAAGCATGTTTATGAGATGTTCTTGTATCCAACTGGCTGAGTTAGTTACTGCTTTGAAGACCAGAGTTTGCCTCACTTTTGCTAAATAAACTTATTTGGAGTTGCATCAGATTGGTTGAGTTTGTTGCCTCATTAAAGTAAGGGACTATATTTTGATTGCTCTTTTGACTTTAGTGGTTAGAGTGTCCGCCTCAAATGCAGGAGGTCGTGGGTTCAAACCATAGCTGAGTCATACTAAATACTTAAAAAAATAGTACTAGCAGCTGCCTCTCTTGGCACTCATCATTAATAGGTTAGTGTTAGGAATGGTCAGCCTCGTGTTAGTTTAATGTGACGAGGTGGGACATGATGGTTCATGTCTGTGGTGTAGTCCCAGTGCTAGACTTCACTATAAACTGCCACTCTGCAGACATCGTAGTGATATGATTGAAAAAGTTTTAAAGCTATCCAAATCTTATACACACACACACACACACGCATGCAAGGACACACACACACACAAACCCACTATAGTTCTCATTCAGTTCCATTGAGATCTTGGATGAGTTCATTTTTAAGCAAGAGACTTGGCTTATTAATTACATGTTTATCGTCAGAAATAACTCACATCAGAGTATAGTAAACTAGGTAAAATTGACATGATATAAAGTTAGGGGAGGTTGTAGTCTACTTAAGGAAGTCTGGTCGAAAACTCAATAACATCAGACAAATTAAGTTTTTCTCCTAGAATCAATACTATGGTTCTTTGGAACTGTATTGTTTTTTATTCAGTTAGTGCTATGGTGTAGAGCTGAAATGAATAAGCAAACATTCAAAACAATACAGGTCAAGCCCATTAGATGCACTTTGTTATAAGAAGATTCAGAATATGACCTATGACCTATGACCTAATTCATACTAATGTATAACAATAAGGGTTTAAAGAAAACAAAGTGAAATTTAGTCTTTATATCTTCATTTCATTTTTAAAAACACAATTATTTAACAAAATTTTGATAGTGTTTGATATACCACAGCTCTGTATATTGTGTTATTCTCAATATATAGCAGTTTCATATATATCACGGCTCTTGCTACAGTGCTGTTTGTTACATAATATGGTCAGCAGTAATGTGCCCCCAACTACCACATAGCAAGGGAGTGCCGTACTTTTTAGGAATATTCATATAGAAAATTGGCATTCAAATATTTGTTTGTTTACCAAGCAAGTTGCAACACCTAAAATCAGACTTGACAGTTGACCATGCTGACCACCACCACCTTTCTGTCAGTAAAGTAAGGGAAATATTGAGAATATCCACTCAACTGCTCCAAATGAATACAAATTGACAAACAGGTTCAGTTTAGAACCTGACCTCTCACAGCTTCCTTGCTAATTATCTTACACTGTGAGTTCAGCCACCCTAATTTGTATCAGTGTAAATGATATATTCCGAACTTTTTCTGTACGTACAATTTCAGTACTTTACTGATCAAAATTTAATTTGAAAATTAAATTTTACTTACCAAGTTGAAGTTTGATGATAATTTCATTGAAATTATAGTACCCTTTGGGATCATACTAGATGATGCATAGGTCACATGACTGGTCAGTCTTTAATGAGGTCACAGGATAGAAGATGAGAGACAGAGAGGGTAGGTGGGTATGTTGATCCCTGTGGGTACTGTAGGTTCAGTGAAATTATCATCAAGAATTAGGTACGCTGAAAGGGGAATAACATACGGTAGAGGGACATTACTTTAAGATAGAGAAAAGGCATCAACATGTAAAGCTTGAGAGTCTGGTTTGAATGAAATATATCTTTGCAATTTACAATTTGGTCCTGAGGCAACAAAAGGTCAGTATCACGTTTACCAGATTATGTTCCATTTCATGGACATATGACCAAAGGGTACATATGACAAAAAGATTTTTAGTGTGGGAAAAGTAAAATATATAGCAGTACCAATATCATGTTTCTAACTAGCAATATGTTGGGTGTGTGAATCTGGGAATTTCAGAGATAGATGTGAGCGAAGCAATGATAAATCTGGGTAACTAGGTCAGCATCATAGAAACTAATGTAAGTTGGGTGTAAGAACATATCAATAGCAAGTCAAGTTTTTGGGTTTCAGGAAGGCTCTTATGAATTTGGGTAAATGGGTCAGCATCAAGACATATCTGGATGACTGGGTCATATTCCTGCTGTTTCTGTACCATTCAGTTATGGTATGATCTGGGGGGAAGGGAGCTGTCATTCATCTAGTAATGGTTAGCCAGTCCTATTCTGAATGTGTGGAAAGGGTATGGGATTACGATATGTGTATATAGAGAGATACAAGGTATAGTGTGGGGAGAGAAAGCAGAAGGCAGAAGGACACAAAGCAGAAAGAAAAGCAGAAGAAGGGCAGAGAAAGAAAAATGGGCAGTAGAGATAAGATGTAGTTGGAAATAAGAATCAGACAGAGATATACAAGATGGGGAGTTAAGAGAAAGGATACCTAATGGAAATAATGGAGTGATAGATTTTCTGAATGGACAAATAAAGTGAGAAACAATGTAGATAAACATTAGTGTAGAATTTGGAGAGGTGGAAAGAACTAGCATGTATTTTGGATATAAACAGTAGATCACAATATGACTTAGTGTTTTAATTAGTATACCACTGGTCCTCACCTCACCCCGAAGTCAACAGAAAGGCCCAATAGGTCAGACGGACCACACCTAACGGGTCAGAGAAATTTCAGCCTTTACATGTATTCACACTCGTGGTTTAATTTGCATGATAGAAAATCAGCCTCCATGTTCAATATGATTGTCAGATGACCAGCACTGAGTGAAATATCTATTGCCCTACACTGTTCCCATATTAAAAAAAGTCACATTATAGATTTCCTCAATGCAGTCACCCATTTTATTAATATATGAAAGGGGAACAGTATTGTTTATAAGCAGCCTTACTTGTTGACTGTTAACTCCTGGGCAGAAGCATGGTAAAATGGAGACCATGCTTTTAGTTAAAGGAAATTGATGTGCCACAGTCTTTCTCCTGATGACCAATAATCTGCTGTTGATAAGCTAAATCATGTTAAATCTTCACCACCTCATATTATATTAATATTACTACTTAGAACCACATGAGGCAGAGGTACAGAGGCCGCGTGAACAATGACGTGCCAATTTTGAATTGTGAACAAGTTTGTGAACTTTGTCACTCAAAACCATTGGACTGTCAGTTTGCCCCTATACAGTTTTAAATTGTTGTCCTTCTCTGTGTCAAGGGCTCATTTGTACAGGGGTGTGTACTCCAGGTTCACTGGCAACCATATTTCCAATCAACCTAGCCAAATCCCAAATGGGAAAGACAAGTTGCCTCAGCAGCTGCTGGGAGTCGGATACCAAGCTATCATATATATATATATATATGACTAGTGACTGAGTTGGCGGTGGCTGATCATTGATTGTTGACTGGTCACTTGTCAGCTTGTCTGTATAACCAATCAGTGTCTTGTCTCTGGTCATTTCTTTCCAGTGACTGGTCAGTGGCCACCTGTCATTCCATAATAAATGCCAACTATTCACTGGTCAACATTCTGAGGCCTCATGGTATAGGGATAGGGATGGGAATGAGTTACCCACCTCCCCACTCTACCAACACATCTTATGCAGGATTGAGAGTCAACCGACCAGGTTCAGACTAGGGAAGGGGATCAGATTGGGTGCTATTGCTGATGCCATCCTCCCACTAGGCTCTGACGACCTAGTGTAATTATTGCCTGTGAAAAAGATGACTGATCTGCACAATGGCATGTGAGATGCACAAGTGGACCATGTCTTGTTGACAATTATCCACTCATTGGGAGGATGCATTCACATTGAACAGATGAGCTTTTTGGACACAAAAAGTATAAGCTATACAATAGTGATGGTAAATATTGCATAATTAAAACTAAATATACCTGCCCCCAAAATTTTAAACACACCCATAAAACTACATTTTATATCAGATTTGGTCCATACTTTGTGGATGCCTTGCACTTAACTCATTCAGCCCCAATCCCGCCTGTAGTTCTCTAGCATCAAGGTCATTTAAGATATACCAAAGTGGATGGTATTACAATAAAGCAGACAGATGTAACTCTACAATGATATCAAATAATATGGAATTTCTACTTGCATTACAAAATGCAGAGGGGAAAACATATCTTTTCAGACCTGATATTTTTTACCCCAAAAATTTGCCCGTTATCAGAATTGGACTTTGTGTCCGGATTTTAGACTTTTTGGCCAGTGATCTAAGGCAAACCAGACTGAACTGCACACGGACAGGTGAACCTTTGCAAAAAGTAAGATAAGTTGGGGATTCAGTGTAAGAAGTGGCCAGGAGTTGAAAATGATGGGTCCAATAAGTAAAAAAAAAACCACTTCAACTTTTACCCTTTTGCACATGCATGAGCCAAACAGCCAATGAAAAACAACATTTCTAGCACAACTGGGTATCAGTCTAAGCTAAAAACTCTTGGAAGCAGATGTAATTGGATGTATTCAGAATTGACCTCCAAATGCATTTCCAACCCCCATTTCAGGTGAAAATGACAAAAGTCTTTGGTGCCAAATGAGTTCAGGTAAGGCAGTAGCCTATTGACTTCAGTGTCAAAAGGGCAAATGTCATGATCACTTGGACTGAAAGAAGAAAAGTTGCTTCTACACAATCATTTCAGTTATTTACATAGAGGACTATTAAACATGGAACAGGCATGTAATGTGCAGTTCATAATAATCTTGTTTTCAGACTGTAATGAAATTTGGTTACAAGTGTATAGTGGGGTAATTCCAGTTTAATGTATTGCAACACCTCTACAATAAGCTAGCATTGTAGGATGAACCTTTTTCACACATCTGGACTTTGTCATTATGGCCCCCTTCTGTGATATTGAATAATACTCTAATTTGCACACTATTGGATCTATTGCATATCTTGCAATTCAGGCAATACACTCAAAAACTTGGATGCTGTTACCTGCTTTGTAGGTTTTATTGGACACTTTTATAGGTTCTGGCATGTCACAGAGGTATGGTACCTTGTGAGTTTCTGCTTTCTAATAATGCTTTGTTTTCAGGAAATATATATCATGATTGAAACAGAATCACAGTATCCGACAACTTGTACGAGATTCAGTCATAGGGAAAGAAAATCAAAGCAGACCAGGGAATTCAGCAAGCCTCGCACTTTCTTTGTGAGCTGGAGAGCTTTTTATGGATTTTAGATCAGCTCATGTTTGCCTTGCATAGCAGTGAACATTTATACTGGAGAGATTTGTTACATATTTGTCAAGCTTGTCTTGGTGGAAGCTCAACATTGGGATGCCCGTATGCATGTCTTTGTGTGGTACATCCTTCCACACATTTGATTAAGGTCAATATTGAAGCTTTTTACTTTAAGCTTGCAGTTTACTGTCTGGATAAAGAAAATGCCAGCTTGGTAAAATGGGGATCTCTTCTTGTTTGAAATTAATAATATTATGAGTAGGAATTATTGATTCACAAGATTTCCTAATCAGTAATAGCAAGAACAATCTGATATCAGATTCAGATTTTATTATCGTGAATGGTTACAGCTGGTGAATTAGAGTGTAGTCACAGAAAGATTGAATGAAAAACTTTTAAAGAACATAACAAATTCAATAGAACAGTTTTAGGCAGAAATTTCAATTTAATTATGAAAAAATATGTCATGACCAAACAGTTTCAAAGCAAATATTTTACTAAATAGTCCGTAGTCATTCTGAACCCAGGTGCATTTTTAGAGGTGGAATGGAAAGTATATTTACAAGAGTGTGCCAATATTCTGAGCATTATGATGAATTATCATGTTCATTTTGAGATGTTCCCATTTAATCTATTGCACATCAAATTGAAATGTTCACATTTAATCTAGTCCACATCAAGTTGAGATGATCATTTTTAATCTAATGCACATCATGTTGAAATGTTCACATTTTTAATCTGGTCCACATCATGTTGAGATGTTCACATTTGATCTAGTCCACATCATGTTGAAATGTTCACATTTAATCTAAACATCATGTTAAGATGTTCACATTGAATCTAACTGCATCAGTTTGAGATGTTCACATTTAATCTAACCACATTAGTTTGAAATGTTCACATTGAATCTAGTCCACATCAGGTTGAGATGTTCACATTGAATCTAGTCCACATCAGGTTGAGATGTTCACATTTATTCTAACCACATAAGGTTGAGATGTTCACATTTAATCTAGTCCACATCAGGTTGAGATGTTCACATTGAATCTAACCACATCATGTTGAGATGTTCATAATTAATCTATGTCAGGTTTAGATGTTCACATTTAATCTAGTCATATGTTGCAAATGTTCACATTTTATCTAACCACTCCATGTTGAGATGTTCACATTTAATTGAGTCCAGTAGATGTTGAGATGTCCACATCATGTTGAGAGGTTCAAGTTTAATCTAGTCTGCATGATGTTGAAATGATCATATTTAATCCAGTCTAAATAATTTTTAGATGTTCACATTTAATCTAGTCTGTAGCATGTAATTTTGAAGTGTAAGAAGTATTGATACATTTATTTATGCGTGGAGTTTGAATTATGTATTTTAATTCTTACAGTTCTCAGTTGATTTAGAAGACATGCAATATTTTAAAAACACTTAGCCATACATGAATATTTATAACGATACATGTACTCCCGGTGTGTGAAATTAATCTTAGCTGAATAATCTCCAAACTTTATAAGCATGTTGGAATATTTATCTTGCCTCAGAGTAGTGCTCTTTGTTATAGTGGAGTAGTTTCTGAGCAGTGCTCATATTCTAGCTGAGTAGAGCTACCACTGGAATTGACTTGCATCTCATAAATTTGGGTAAATCTTCTAAAGCATGATTGTGTGAAACCACATAGTTCCGATCTAAACTTACTGGACAAGGAAACCAGTATGTAGAAGCCTAACACAGGGTTTAGAGACACAAGAAAAGTGCACACAATTTTAGCTGTTTGAAAATTTTGCATAAAAGCTGCATGGTTCAACCATGAAACTGGCAAGGTGAACTCAGTAATGTGGATAATAGTAGCAGGTGTGACAAACAGCACAAATAGGACGGCAAGAACGAGGACCGACAATGTGATATCCACTGGCAGCTGAAGTTGTGCTGAGGATCTCTTACAGGGATTTTTTATGAATAATCCACAGATATTGAGCATGATCAGTGCAGTTAGGATCAAAATTGGAATGAATGAGTAAAAACTGACAGCAACCCATGGCCAGATCAGGGCATGAAGGTCATTTGGTGTGTGAAGAATGTAACATCCATTAGGCAGCAATTCAAAGGTCCACATGGAATGAACGCTTACCACAATTAGTCCGACAAAAATCATCACTGTTGCAAACTTTGCCATAAAAACATTGCACATTACCCCAACTTTGAATGGATGCCAAATATAAATGTACTGGTCAATCATCATCGCAACTACTAGCCATATGCCAGAATATGTCATTACACGTAGAATAAACTGCCACAGCTTGCAGCCCCAGTCAGTTATATCACTTATATACTTAATGTTTGCCACAGAACTTACCCAAGCCAGACCAGTAGCAAGGAACAAAACAAAGATATTCCCAACAGCATAGACAGTCATGTAGTAGCATATAGACCAGTTGCACATGTTTTTTCGGTGCAGTGTAAAAATTGTTAAGGTGTTTCCAACTGCACCAATGATAATGAAAATTGGTGTGAAGTAGGTGTGAAAAACTAGGGCTATATGCATCTGGTTTTCAGAGCTGCTAATTTCCTCAGAAGGAAGGTAGTAATTGTATATTTCTGAGTTATTCCAGGAAATGTATGGATAGATGTAAGAGTTAGTAACATGGGTATGGTTTGTGTTTACAGGATCCACTTCCAATCTTATAGCTGTTTCACCATCGGCCATATTGTCGATTTTGTTTGTGAAAGAAGACATCTGGATACTACCTTAGAATTAATTCCGTAATCAGTGAAAATGATTGTCAGAAGGGTTACAGTTTTCAAACGGTTCTATTTAAATATTTTTGTCATGCATAAAATGTAGTCCTCAGAAATAGCTTATTTATTCATGTACATGCATTTCAGTTAATTGTGGTCTTTGTTTCTTGTATTCCCTTTTTCTAAACTTGCCTCCAGACTTCATAAATCACCATTGTTCATTTGTGTATAGGGCTAGCCATTTTTTACTGATGCATGAATATAGATTTTGAGTGATTGCATTTTGTGCTTGTCAGCAGTTATTTTCTGTGGACAGGTTATAATTCATTTCATTGTTGACAGTTAAATTCAGTTCAGATCATGTCCTTCTGTTACATCAGTCGTTGCTGCTCATGTCACTTGCTACTTCATTCCATCAGTGATGAATTTCTATGAAACTCTCTGATCCTGGATTTAAAAATTACAGTTGAAAGTCTTTTGTGTATTACCAGCTGTGGTTTTCTTCTTCAGTTGTTATCTGTAAATAGATGTTGAAACAGATAATATGAATCTATATGTTCCATATTAAAAGTATAATTCTGATCCATCACTACAGTTGCTTTCAAATGATATTCAGTGCTGCATCTAAAAATGCATTAATTTGAAAAGCCTGACAAATGAATGAGTGTTTCTTTTATGTGGGTTTTATTTATTTCATACCTGTTTTATTTATTACCCTGTAGGGAGGTTGCTCTTAAACAACCACATGCTACTGTTGTCTGCATTGTTATTGGCAATTGTCATTTTTTCCATGAAATAATACAATAATTATTCAAAGATTCTTCATGAAAAAGAACTTTTCATGAGACCAGATGTTTGATATAATTGCCTGAAGGGTAAAATGACCAGAAATAGCTGGAAAATTGGCATCTGTGTACCCCTGCAAAAGGAAAACCATGGGACAGCAGTTTTAACATGATGAGTACCTTTACCATGGGAAGATCAATTGATTGCATACTTTTGGCATGTTTGGAGAAAAGAATGGTAATGAATTATTAAATCACATATAAGAAAAATTTTCTTTATTTTTCAGGTTGTTTGCATTAATAATTTCTTAAGTGTGTCACCAGATACAATTCACAATAGCAATTGAGACCAGCTCTAATGCAGCACTTTTTTAATTTCTTGAATATAAAAAATTTAGAGCAATAAAAACACAATGACTGTTACAACTTATGATACCATTATGGCACCATGTCACTAAGATGGCAAGGTAATTACTAGATATATTCGTGTACCAGTCAGAATGTACAGATCCCGATCTACCATTCGATAATGTGTTGGCAGATCTGTGTCAGTGTGGTAATTAGTAGAATAAACAATATATACACCTATTTGCCAGCGCTTTGAAGTTGAACTCAGCTTAAACATGAGTGTATTTGGTACTAACCAAGATTTTGTAAAATGAACTAGAATCATAATATCAGTTGTTCTTTTTTTATCTTTTTCTTTTTAGGATAATAATGATAGTTTTATTATCCCAGTAAACTCGTCTGGTTGAGCCTGATTAGCAAAGCAAAACCACCTTAACATCCTCCTTTTTATATCTTGAATATGATTTGGAAACTAAAAGCATGATAATGGAATATTGATAACATGTGAGTGTTTTTGTTCTTGTATGAAATAATATAATTTTGAAATACTCAAGAAAACAACCATGTCTATGAGATTTACTTTAGTGTCAGTGTTTGATTTAATGACCTACGCTGCTCTGGACCATAATGAAAATAATTACTCACTGACTCAGCTTGGCTCAGTACTCTCAAAGCTCATGTTCAGTAATTACCTTTACTCATTGACTCTACTCAGTACTCGAAGCTCATGTTCAGTAATTACAGTATCTGTTTATGTGTAATGTGTATGAAACATATTGACCAGATTTATCATTGCTAAATGTGGTGGCAAATTTTGGGTCAGCACCATCGATATTGTGATTTTAAGCAAAATATAAAAGCAGCAGAAGTTGCTGAACACTATATGCTATTTTGTTTCTTCTTTTTCCAAGCCTGCCTTGGTGGGAACTCAGCATAACATCACTGTATTGTCTGTGTGAATGCCAGTACTTCTTGCATGCTTACAGCTAGTCCTGCAGTGTAAGATGCATCACCCAATATTCTTTGTTGGTTGTACCAACAAGATAAATATTGAGTGAGGTGGATTACACCAACAACATAAATATCTGGAGAGGTGTCTTACACTGTAGGACTAAGATCTAGGTCTATTGTTAGCAGTTGTGTTTGCATCATACAAGGGTTTGGTCTGATAATCCACTGTTTTATGAATGTGACATTATCAATGTAGCTATCATTTTCATTCCTTATGCAGTGAAAACTTCCATACACCAACCCACACCTTTCAGTAATCTGTCCCCTCTGGACACTGGCCACATAATTTAATCATCTCAAAAGAGAGGCTATTTAATATTTTTCAAACCTCTATATACTGGCCACCTCTGTTGAAATTTGGTGCCAACAGTGTTTAGGTTAGGGAAGTTTTCTGTATTTGAATTTCATAGATGTCTAACTGCCATTGGTACTCGCTTATAGGTCAAGTCCAACTGCAGACTGCACAGACCCTGATCTGCCATGACATTGCACCAACATGTCTGGATCTGTACAGTTTGTTAAGAGTAATCAATAGAACAAACAACATAGACCCATATATACTTTCATATTGTGTGACGGCAGATCAGCATCAGTATTATTTGGAGTTGGACTCTAAAAGTGAGTATATACGGTATGTCTTCTCTCGTAGAACAAACAGCCTTTCATTTAGTGACAGTTCTAATAGCAACCATGTTGAAAGCTACTGGAAAATTAGTGGTTTGGACTAATAACTGCCAGATCACTACATGTCACACAAAAATCTTGATTTCTACTTCTACCCCCACTCCCACCCCAACATGGTTGTGTTTTTATAAACACTTTCAATTTAGAAAGAGAGAGAAAGACATTTTTTAGACATGGCAGTATATGCCTTTAACCTGACCTGGTATAATATACTAAACAGATGTAATTCACTGTGCTCCACAATTTATGCAGTTTATTGACATTAAGGTGATTAAAAGGTAAAGGTGGTCAGAGATTAAAGCTTGCACCTTTACTGATCACTGCCATCTTACCTCTGTCAGCATGGGTTCAAGTCTTGGTTTCGGTCTTTGAAGGTATGTGAGAAATCTTGCCAGTAGCTTCCTTTGTATCGTTGGTTCACCCCGGGAATTTTCCGGGTTCTTCACCAGTTATACTGGCTGCCATATGTAACCTATCCTTACTGAAAAATAACGCTAAGCTCACAACAACAATAGCTAAAGGTTTCTTTGTGTTTGCTAGACCTTTCAACATTGCATTGTGTTTGCTAGACCTTTCAGCATTGCATGGGAGATCCCATCAGACTTATTTACAAAACAAAAAGTACATAAAGCAGAACAAAACAATTTGTTTGAAGTCAGGCAAATTAGAGATGGGTAATAATGAAGAAACAAAGTTATTACACTTCATTCCTTGGAGTGAGAATGATCTTCAGCAACATTTCTTTGAGGTTGGGTTTTATTCCATATTTAAAATTTTAAAATATGATTATTTTTTAATAATAAACTTGGGTGGTGTGGGAGTGTGATTTATTTTTTAAAGCATGCAACTGTAATTCAGGGAAAGATGAGCCCTCTGGAAAATTCCAGCAAAACTAAATTTCAGAACTCCTGTCAAGCACAGCAGCAATTGAGAGCATTGTATATTTTGCACATGCTGCAGACTCCAAATCCACATTACTCATTTTGGGGTACACAACATCTGTTGACATAGTAACAATATCCAGCATCGGGGCAGATACAGAAATCAATTTCAGTGACAAGAATAATTCAAAAAGATCTTCTTGGAAACTTTAGCAACAGTGCCTTCCAGTCTCTAAGGAGTGCAAAGATGAACACCAATTAAATTTGTATCATCTTCAAACCCACCCATCCCTGAACTTATTGAGAATAGCTACAGACTAATACTCTATTCCATTGTTTCATGGATGCCACAAAAAGAAACTATGTTTTTAAAAAATATATATATAGTGTGTGTGTGTGTGTGTGTGTGTGTTTGTGTGTGTGTGTGTTACAATCCAAAGTCTGACAGCATGTAGCCATTTTATATAGTCTTTGTAACACGAGTTAATAGCTCAGTGCTCAATTGTACATCATAGCCTATTAGGGTCACATGCACTATCCCTCAATTCTGACCACAAAACAGATTTTAGGAGTCTAAAAAAGCCCCAGAACACTGGAGGGTTGGCAGGAATGCTGTTGTACTTGGGGTCATTGAAGTATAGATATATCCATACCCCAATTAGTTATTTTTGCATCCATTTAACAACTTTTTTGTTTTGTGGCAGATATTCTCTGTTTCATTTAAACGTTAACCTAGTAATATTCCATTTAAAGGGAAAGCAACACAAGTATCTGCAATTTAGTATATGTTGGTGCCATAATCTAGGTCTGTTTTAGAACTAAATATGGAGGGGGGGATTCACCACTTCATTTTATATAAGTATGAGAACTTTCTGAATATAGTATCTTCATGTAGGTGGATTTAATGAAGAATGGCTTTAGAATATGATATTA